>BLAZ01000506.1:928236-935736 GCA_014633955.1 Acropora tenuis
TCTTCCCGCCAAATTTGACGCCAGGCGTCAGCCTAAATCTAAAATAAAACATGCAACCCGATTGGTCCAACCAAATTATTACAATCTATTTGATTGGATAATTCAAACCCATGAAGTGATATGATATCATATCACTTCACGGGTATCATTTTTATTCACGGCTTTATCACACTGATATCCACACATAATATGTAATAAAGTATGTTTCTTGACGATCGTGTTCACGTACTTCAAATTCTTAAAACATTTTGTGAACTTGAAAGCTCAAAAATGCCAGGGAAAACTCCTTTCAAATGCCAGCAAATACTATTTAGAAAGGATTCTGTAAATATAAACTGGGTTAATGTAAGATTTTATTCCCAATTTGCTGGGTTGATATTAACACAAAGTTTGATGATCTTCAAAATAAAATTAAGGAAAGAAAGGCCTATGGACACGTGAAATGTGGTTAATAGTTTTTGATCAACTGTATTGGAAGAAAAATAGTTTCCAGAGGTTACTGGGGTGGCAGATTTTTTGGAAATTCTGAAGGGGTGATGGGGTTAACCTTATCATCTGAAAATGGAAGGGGTGGGGGGTTACAACTGAAATTTCCTCTCTGGTGGGGGTCTGGATATTTTCTGGAAACACACAATTCATATTCATAAGCCCCCTTTTGCCATCATCAAGTATCGTCCAGATTCATTGGCCTCCATTTAATGTCATCTAGCGTCGTCCATATTCTTAAGCCTCCATTTGCCATCATCTAGTGTCGTCCATATTCATCAGCCTCCATTTGCTGTCATCTGCCGTCATCCACATTCATTAGCCTCCATTTGCCATTATATAGCGTCGTCCACCATTAGCCCCCATTTGCCGTAATCTGGCGTCCATATTCATTAGCCTCCATTCATATTTATTTACCTAAATTCATATTCATAAGCTGTCATCTACTGTCGTCCATATTCGTAAGCCTCCATTTGCTGTTGTCTACCGTCGGCCATATTCATTAGCCTTCATTCATATTTATTTACCTAAATTCATATTCATAAGCCTCCTTTTGCTGTCATCTAGTGTCATCCATATTCATTAGCCTCCATTTGCTGTCATCTACTGTCGTCCATATTCATTACCCTCCATTTTTCATCAACTTTGGTTGTCCATATTCATTAGCCTCCATTTGCGGTCATGTACTGTCATCCACATTCATATTTATTTACCTAAAATTAATTCATATTCATAAGCCTCCATTTGCTGTCATCTACCATCGTCCATATTCATTAGCCTTCATTTGCTGTCATCCAGCATGGTCCAAATGCATAAGACTCCATTTGCCGTCATGTACCGTCGTCCATTTTCATTAGCCTCGATTTGCTGTCATCTAGCGTCGTCCATATTCATTAGCCTCCATTCATATTTATTTACCTAAGTTCATATCCATTAACCTAGATTTGCTATCATGGACTTTATTCATATTCATTGACCTACATTTGCTATCATAGACTTTATTCATACTCATTAACCTCCATTTGCTATCGATGTACCTTTATTCATACTCATTAACCTGTATGTGTGCTGTCATCTAGCTTTATTCATGCTCATTAACCTGTACGTGTGCTATCAATCTACCTTTATTCACAATCATTAACCTACATTTGCTATCAATCTACCTTTATTCACATTCATTAACCTACATTTGCTATCAATCTACCTTTATTCACATTCATTAACCTACATTTGCTATCAATCTACGTTTATGTCTTAATTTACCCACATTTATCATCTATGTACATACAATAATTGATTATTCATCATAGTGCACACATTCATTATAATTATTCTATCCTAATGCACACATAAAACATAATTCTTATCAAAATTATTATGGTTCTGTATAAGCACCATAGAATGCTTAGGGGCATTTTGAAAGCTAAAACCTCTAAATTTAATTTTGTTGTTTGTGGGTTTTTTGATTCTTTGGCACCTGCTAAAGAACTCCAAATTGTACCTCATCTTCCAATGTTCAGCATTTCATTCCCTTTTCTTAACCTGTGCCATTTACAGGGATGTGCAAGCATGCTGGGACAGATACTTCAAAAGCCTCAAGTGATGAAAAGCTGTCAGCCAAGTTCTTGCTCCAGACAATCACTTTACTTAATGTTACACACCTGCATTGTTTAAGGAAGTTGCTGCATCAAAGTCAGGGGCATCATGAGAATGTGGAGTGTTCAAAGTGGCAAAAGTTGGGCATTCAATAAGGAAAAACAGCCTGGAAGCACCCAGCTTTTCTCCTCGTCTTTCTATGCGGGAGGCTTTTTCAGTGTAGCCGAGTCATTGCAGGTAAAGAAATAATTGTTATTTTCTAATAATATGCTCATGGGGATTTGTAGTTGGATGGTGTTGCATTTTCACAAACTGGATTGACAATAAATTACACAAGAGTCTGGTGAGAATGGGGCCCTTTTAGATTAACAGAAGACAAAAGTAATTGTAATAAATAACAGGGTCTGCAAGTGGGGTCCTGATCCCGCATTCCTGCCCCTTTTTCGCAAGAATCCTGCATGTTTATCAGCAGTTTCCCAAATCCAGTTTTTCCTTACCAGAAAAGTCTAATTTCTGTAAAAGCTAATAAATGTAAGATGTAGGCTGATCCTTTTGATTGATATTTGGAATTTATGCATGTTTTTAAAAGCTTCTGCAAAAAGAAATAGCTTTTTCTACCTCAGTATGAAGAGAGCTGGCATCACTATTTGCCATATTGTGGCCAATCTAGTGTTAAAGCTGTTCAAAAAATCCCCTCAAGGTTATAATAAAAGTGAGGTTGCCAAAGAGACTGAAGAGCTTAATTAAGCAATTATATCGAGTCAATAACTTGTATGTTATGACACCAAATGCACTTTTCTGGCATCTGATTGAAACAAAAATACTCTCTGACAGTTATACATTATCTATATACCAGACAATCCCTTTTGGGACTTTGTAAAGCATGGTTTGGTGCTGTAAATCTGGCCCTTCAGTTCTTTCCTTTACTTGAGAAACTGAATTTTAAATAACGTGGAATCTCAATTCCTCTGCAAAGTTTTTTGTAAGTTTTGACAATGGTCTTTCTACCATGTGAATGGGTCATGAGAACTTGCAAGACAGGCATCTCACTGTATCATCCCTCAACGCTGTAAAATTTTTCCATAGAATTATCTAGCCCCTGTACAGCATCATGGTTTATTCAATGGCTTCTGTCTGTGCTGAACGTGGTACTGTTCATATTCCGTGTACAGCAAGGATGAAAACTCATGGTGTTAGAGAGCTTTTGGCTGCAGGCCCTTATTCCTTCTGTCAATGTCTTCAAAAGATAATTAACAGTTATTCTTCCAGGACGCGCCGGATATGGGCTGATATACATAACCAGCGAGGCCGTAGGCCGAGTTGGTTATTATCAGCTTATATCCGGCAAGTCCGCGAAGAATAACTGTTTTAGTAACTTGTCTACAATTATTCTCTTGATTTCTTCGGGTGAAACCTCTCAAATTGTGACGTTTTCTTTACTGACGACGACGACGCAAAAAAAAATTTTTCCAACCTCCAAAATTTCAGCACAAGAAATTCACCATCAGTTTTTCCTTATTTGGTCAAACTTAATGATAATGGCTCATATCATGGGCTTAGGGAACCAATCACAAAGCTGGAAAATCATTATCCTGAGCTAAAAATTTACTAATTATTTTTATTGCTAAGTTGCAAGACCTGGACTGCATACACTTTGCACTAAAAATGTAAGCAAGAGGTTTGACTAAGGCCATAAGAATAATAATTATTATCTTATTAACAAATCAGTGATTAGTATTTGGTAAGCAATGTGTTCGCTATCAGGGAGAGTACAGTTCACAGATGCGCTCTCCACCTACCTCCAATTTTCTGTGATTTTCTGCCATGAGATTTAAAAATTGCAAGTATTCCAGATAAAGTCATCATTTTAGTGCTAAATTGATGATTTTTTCTCTTTCAGGATTGGTTAACATGAAAGCAAAATAATGAAAGGTGAGAACTTTTAAAATGAAATCAGGTCTTGGGAATTGAAACTAGTTGGTATTTAAATAAAATGTTGTTATTGCTGTCTGCTATTTGAAGGCACACAGCAGAACTTGGCTAGTGATTTATATTCCTTTTTTTGTGATCTCTCACAAGTCAATTAATGAATACATATTGAAGGTTAATAAACAATTATTGGATGAGGTTGAGCGTGATATCATGAATTATCAAAGCCGAGGTCTGTGTTATCTGCCGAAGCCGAAGGCTGAGGCAGATAACACAGACACGAGGGTTTGATAATTCATGATATCATGCGAAAACCGAATTCAATAATTGTTTTATTATACATTTTTCACATGATTCATCCGAAGCGTTCCGCCATTTTGTTTCTGAGGAGAACACTCCAAGGGGCTTAGTAACCAGGCAGACGTTGAACTTGACATGATAAATGTATTATCTGCAGCAGATAATACATTTATCATGTCAACTTCACAAGCTATTGTGAATTGATTGAATGCTCTCGACCAATCAGATTTTTCAGAGTGAGTCTGATGTATAATAATATTCTTTAAAGGGTTATTATTTATTGTTATTAATGTTCCTTTGTTGATTTAATTTTCAGGTCAGAGTCAAAATGAATCACTGAAAGAGGAAAATAAGCAAGAGATGAGGAATGAGGCCAAGACTGAGAGAATTAAATTGTTTGTCCAAGGTGAGAGTTAAGTAGAAATTATTATACAATTATTTAATTTAGTTTTGGTCCAAAAAGAATTGCTATTGGACAAATTATTGTCCAAGATTAAATTTTGTTTTCTTTCCTTTTGCAATGTTTGATAACTAGTAGGCTTTTGGTCCAAGAGAAATTCATACTGTGAACCATAGGTTTGATGGTTTTCATGGAGCAATTTGAGACTTACTTCAAATTCCTGTTCAAGTTTAATAGCTATGTTTTTAGTAGGCTTTTGGTCCTAGAGGAATTGACATTAATACTTATTAATTTTGTGTGATAGTTTTCATTGAGCAGTGAAACCTGCTTGAAATCTTTGTTCAGTTTAAGTTTTCTCTATTTTTTTTCAATGTTCTGCGGTATGCCTTTGTTTCAAGAGGAATAGCTATTAATGGTGTATGCATGGTAGTTTTTCTTGAGTTGTGAAATAAACAAAGTTTTCTAATAGCGACAAATACAGATGCTACACATGTCAGTCTGAATTAAAGTGCGCAAGTCATTTTTGTAAAATACTTCCCTTTTATATTGTTATGGTTACCTTGAGATAGAAATTTTCTAAATGACGTTTTAATTCCAAATGCGCTTTCTGTGGAGAAAATGTATGTTTTTATATTCCTATATTAGGTTAATTTATGCAACCCTCAATTACGGTGGGGAAGCACTGTAGGATTCATTGATAATGTGAAAGTTTTCAGTCCTTCTTAAAATAATAATATTCTTCTATTTCTCAATGATGCTATGACAACTGTATTGAAGATAACATAAAACAACAACTTTTCTTGACAATGTTTATATTTATCTGAACCATGGCACAAGTTTGAAAAAAAAGTTCATTTCTTTGTAATAGAGTAGTGAGAGATCCCATGAATACCTGCTCAATAGGCCAATTTCGAATTGTGCAGTAACAAAAGAACAGAGTCGAGGTTTAGGGAATAATTAGCATTTTGTATTGTTCAAAACAAAGGAATATGCAAATTATTCCCCTGAACCTGAGACTCTGTTCTTTTGTTCCTGCACAATTTGAAACTAGCCTATTGAGTTGTCATTTCAAAGTTCTTTGAGAGATTCTTTGGTTCATTTTGTTCTACACATATAGATAAACTTTTCAATTTGCCAATTTGCTCTTAGTACATAATAAAAATAAATATCAATGATGAATTAATCCCATCCTTAATTTACTTAAGTTGGATTAAATGATGGGTGGGGACAAAACGTGGCCTACCGGTGGTCGATTTTTTAAAACTAGTCTTAGCATTGCTTTAAACCTGTGTAAACAACGTTCTCCATCAATCTGTCATACCTACGACTCTCTTTTTTCCTCCCTCTGACCGAAGAACAGGAATTTAGACTGGTGGTGGATTGGAATCAAGATGCAAGTTGTCTAAAATACGTACGCAATTACATCCGAACAAGTGTGGAAAAAAAATTTTTTTTCGACATCTCCTGAGCTATGTAAATCTTGGGAAAATTTTGAGCCAATCATTGCTCTTCGTTCCCATGGTAATGCTCATACATTTAATTCTGAAGTTTCCTTCCCAAATATTATTTTCTTTTTGAAATGTTGTCTCAATTTAAAGATTGAAAGGAAACAAAAACTCGGACCTGAACTTAACTTTTTTTTTTTTTCAAACGTATATAGAAGAACAAACAACTATATGTGTTCTAGCAAGTTGACAGTTACAATGACGAGGAAATTGAAGCCCTACAGTACTAAAATAATTACCGATATGTTTGTTATCGTAAAGGCTATGGGCAGACGTATCACAAACTAGATTTTGGTCATAATTACGTATTTTACATACCTCAAGAATTCTTCCGGATCCGTCATGGCGAGTAAGCAAGTGTCACGCAACTGTCAGGAACTGGGATCCAGTCTAAATGGAAATAACGGACCTCAACGCGCAGAAATTTGCGACTTTATAATAATTACTCCTTCGTACGACAGTTGCCCAAATATTGTGTTTACACGGCATTCTTGTTTTCCTGATTGCAAAGTACCACGAGTCTGCTTAGAAAATTTGAGTGAGACACCGGCAAGAGGGAGGACAGAAGAGAGACGTAGGTATGACAGATTGATGGAGCACGTTGTTTACACAGGTTTAAAGCAATGCTGAGACTAGTTCTTAAAAATCGACCACCGGTAGGCCATAGGGTAGGCCATGGCCTAGGCCACAGGGTAGGCCATGCCCTAGGCCATGTTTTGTCCACACCCTTAAATAATAGTTGTTGTCAAAAAATGTACATAGCTTCTTCATCCTGCTTTATTTAGTTACATAATCGTTTTTCTCTCCTTTTTTGCTGTAACAATTGTTTTTTAATATTGTAATTCAATATTATTTTAAAATTGAAGTAGCCAGGACAAAATGACAGGCTTGATCAAAATGTTTTTATGCTCATATTCGTGCATTTTCATGAATTTTTGTATGATCTAAGAGTAGTCCAATAATTATTTTTAGTTTGTCAAAGAAAATAACCCAGCAACTTAAAAAAAATTCATCATTAGCAACAACAGCAAGGCAGCCATTTTGTTTGGCCTGAATATGGACATGTGATAATTATACATAAAATGGCAAATTTCCTTACTTCAAGAAAGAAAATACTTGAATGATTATCAGTCTTAAGTAAATTCTCAGCTCCGACTATTGCGTTTCTAACTTTTTGATTGGCTAAAAAACTCCGACTGTGAGGCAATAGTTGGAGTTTTACGTCATTTGGAAAATCTTTCTAAAGTTTTAACACCTTCGTCACACTTGAAAACCCAAAATCAT
>BLAZ01000506.1:940736-948955 GCA_014633955.1 Acropora tenuis
AAGCTCCAAGTGTGATAATCACTATAGGTACTTAATGAATTTGCCAGGAAAATCTATAGCACCTGCAGATAGGCATAGAACAATTAGCCAGAGAAGATACATATTACTTGAAGTAAGAAACATCTTGAAATGGCAGTTGTTTTTGCAATTCTGTGCTCAAATCACACAGAATAGACACAAATTAAGTTTCATTGGATGTTATTTGTTTTTGTTGAATTTGTGAAATTTAAGGTGTCAAATAGTACTTTTTTTTTTTGTTGGAAAGATCTTTTTATACATGTTTGCAAGTTGAAAGGTTTCATTTGAAGTTGGTCATGAATAATGTTGACACAAAATTAATCTTATTATTATGGGCAGTAACTATGATTTAACAATTATTGTGCAGGGCAACCTAGACTACAAGATTCCAAATATTAAAGTTTAGATTTGAATGGAAGTTGAAATGAACAGCGTGATGGACTTTATAGACCCAGTCAATCAATCACACTTCACAGGTCAATTCTCAGTTATGATTAATAATTGTTTTACTGAGTGTACAAGGAAAGCAGCAGCCAAAAATTACATAATTTATCAAGAAGTTAAGATGATCTAAAGAACTGCAGCTACCTAATCAAATACATGACCCAAAGCTATTTCAGATAAATCAGTGGTATTAAATTCAAAGCTTCAATGTCAAATTGGAAGTAGTGTAGGGGTTGAAGCACCTGTATTTGTGATGAGGAAAGGATGAAGTAAAGAACCATACAAGTGAAGGAAAAGAACAAGTGTGCAATCCTAGAGAAATTATTGCTCATTTCAAGGCACAGTACATTTTCCAAATACACTATGTGTTGCTTTTCATGATGAATATATAGGGTATATATATAACCTTGCTGGAAGCCACTGTTGTGCTTTGGTTTCTTCTTGATTCAGTTTCAGTTCAGGGCCTTTAATTTTTGAAATGTGTTAGTATTCTCTGTAAATAGGTGGAAATCAAGTACAGCTGAACATTTCTAGGAAATTGTAATCAAAAGCACAGAATCCAACCAGTGATCAGAATTGGATTTCTTGCATCATTATGGTTATTTTGCCTCATTCTCAACATTTGAACTCAAGTCTCAAGGATATATTTTTTGGATCATTGTTACTATGGAAATCGACGTGTAGTAGAATTGTTTTGTTGATCTTGCTGTGGGAGTCAAATGCATTTTTCTCTGCAGCTCAATGAATTTTGTTTGTGAGGAGAGAGCATAAACAATCTTTTCTTTTCATCGTGTGATAAGTTAACACTGAAGGAAGGTCTTTCTTTTCCATAATTTTGTTAAACATTTTCAGTCACTTGGCCAATGTTGTAAGTTAATCATTGTGATTGCCAACAGGACCAGGTTTAGCATAGTGTCCGTTGAGCATAAATCCTACAAAAAAAACAAATACATTCATATTCTTTTCGTGGTTGCTTGTGTTAAGCCGCGATAATTATGCTTTTAAAAGGGATGCCAAGGAAATATTTTATCAAATGAAGCCAGGGTAGATTAACTTCTCAAAAGCAATGTAAAAAAAACATTTTTGTGCTAAATCTTGATAGTTATGCATTTTGAAGAGGTTCAACAGAAGTATTAATGTGCCTAGCAATGATAGAGATGTCAAGGGAACATTTTGTTCAAGGCCAAGCCGCTTTTCACAAATGGACGTAAAAGAAATATATGTGCTAAACCATAGATCTCTTTCATAATGGCGATCAAATTTAATATTCTTTTGTTTTAATGCTAATAAGCCTTATTGGACTCACTGCCATGGGCAAAATTCTAAAGAATATTTAGACCAAAGTGAGGCGAGTAGGTCGAATTAACAGAAAGACAAAGGAATAACAAAATGCGCCGCCATTTATGAAAGTGGTCTATGGTACAGTAGTTCAGCTTCTCAAAAATATTCAAAGGAAAGATTTGTGCTAAGTCGTGATAGTTAAGCTTTTTGAATAGATGCAAAGGAATTATTTGTGCTAAGTCGTGATAGTTAAGCTTTTTGAATAGATGCAAAGGCCATGATAATTAGCTTAGAGATGCTAAGGGATCATTAATTTTGTTCAAAGCTTGGATAGGTATAAGCTTTTCACAAAGCGGCATAAAAGAAACATTTTGCGCTTAGCTATGATAGTTAAGCTTTTCATAGAGATGCCTAAGGAACATTTGGTCAAAGCCAGGGTAGTTAAGCTTTTAACAATGAGATAACAAGAACATTGATTTTGTGTTAAACCATGATAGTTCAGGTTTCCAAAGAGATGAAAAAGAAACATTAATTTGTGCTAAACCATGATACGGAGTTAGGTTTTTCAAAGAGATACAAAGGACAAATTTATGCTAAGCCATAATAGTTAAACTTTTCCAAGAGATGCAAAAGGAAACATTTTTGTGCTAAGCAATGATTATAGTTATGCACGTAAGTTTTTCAAAGAGATACAAAGGAAAGATTTGTCCTGAGTTATGATAGTTTAGCTTTTCACAAAGCAACATTCGTGCTAAACCATGGTAGTGAAGTTTTTCACTGATGCAAAGGAAAGATTTGTCTTAAGCCATGATAGTTAAGCTTTTAACAGAGATCCAAAAGAAATATTTTTACAAAGCGGTGATAGTTAAGCTTTTCAAAGAGATTCAACGGAAAGATTTGTGCGGAGCCATGATAGTGAAGCTTCTCAGAGATGCAAAGGAAAGACTTGTGCTAAGCCATGATAGTTAAGTTTTTCAGAGGTGCAAAGGACAAATGTATGCTAAGCCATCACAGTTAAACTTTTCCTAGAGATCCAAAAGGAAACATTTTGTCGCCAAGCAATGATTATTTTGTATACACGTAGCTTATTCAAAGAGATTCAAAGGAAAGATTTTCCTGAGTTATGTTAGTTTAGCTTTTCACAAAGCAACGTGAAAGAAACATTCGTGCTAAACCATGATAGTGAACCTTTTCAGAGATGCAAAGGAAACATTTGTGTTAAGCCATGATAGTTAAGCTTTCCCATGAAATTTAGGGGGAAAGAATACTATTAAGCCATTTTTGGAGATTCAAAGGGAAGATTTGTGCTAAACCAAGGTAGTTAAACTTTTCAAAGATTAATTTGTGTTAAGCCGTTATAGTTAAGCTTTTTGAAGAGATGCAAAGGAAACATTTGTCTCAAGTCATGTTAGTTAGGCTTTTCACATAGAGACGCAAGAAATATTTATACTTGGCTGCAATAGTCAAGCTTTTCAAAGAGACGCAGAGGGAAGATAAAATTATGTGCTTAGCCATAATGGTTAAAGTTTTCAAAGAGATGTAAAGGAAATATTTGTGATAGCCTCCAATTAGAGGCCGATTAAACATTTTTGAGCCAAATTTTTATCTTGCGAGGAATTAGGTTTGGTTTTAACTTCCCTTGCCCTTTTCTTCCTTAAAACTGATTTGTAGTCACCCTAGTTTGGAATTGTTTGCCCCGCGAGTTTTGTGGTGTATCAAATTGCTCCTTTGCTGCAAAAATGTTCAAGATGTGCTATTTAAAGTGTTATGGTATCATGTAGTAAGTACTTTTAAACGTTTTTGAATTTGTTTTCTTGCAGGCTTCAAACGGGTCCACACGCAAGCTAGACTTGAAATGGGGAAGGGACGAAACATGGACGTTAACCATTAGTTGTTTTTTGGAAAAAAAATCAGTATTCTTGTAGTAGCCTTGAATTTTTTGCTTTTTTTCTTTCCACAGTGTATCTCATAAAAGTAGAGATTTGTCTTGCTGATTTGTTTTTCAGTTTGATCAATAAACTTGTTACATCCTGTGTAGCTGTGATGTATTTATTAGTCTGAATTTAAAAGCAGTAATATTTTTGCATAGTAATTAGAGTAGAAGTCGCTATTTTTTTAAATAAAATTTATTCCCTTGGGAATATGTTTTCCCATGGGAATAAAAAATTGTCCCAAGGGATTTGATTCCCAAGGGATTTGATTCCCATGGGAATAAAAAAATTGTCCCAAGGGATTTGTTTCCCAAGGGATTTGATTCCATGGGATTTGATTCCCATGGGAATACAATATTCCCAAGGGATTTGATTCCCAAGGGATTTGATTCCCAAGGGATTTGATTCCCATGGGATTTGATTCCCAAGGGATTTGATTCCCATGGGAATAAAAATATTCCCAAGGGATTTGATTCCCAAGGGATTTGATTCCCAAGGGATTTGATTCCCATGGGAATAAAAAATATTCCCAAGGGATTTGATTCCCATGAGAATACAATATTCCCAAGGGATTTGATTCCCATGGGATTTGATTCCCAAGGGATTTGATTCCCATGGGATTTGATTCCCAAGGGATTTGATTCCCATGGGATTTGATTCCCATGGGAATAAAAAATATTCCCACGGGATTTGATTCCCATGGGAATAAAAAATATTCCCACGGGATTTGATTCCCATGGGAATAAAAATATTCCCATGGGATTTGATTCCCATGGGAATAAAAATATTCTAAATGGATTTGATTTCTTCGCCATTTTCTTCTGTCTTTCCCATCCTCCTTCTTCTCACCAAGGAAATTTGGAGAAGAAGATTTAAATGGAGAGGAAGAAGAAGGAAGAGGAAAGAAGAAGATAGAGGGGAAGGGAGTAAAGAAGGAGGTTAAGAATAAGATAACAAAAATAAGATTCAGGGAAGATATAGAAGAAGAAAAGATGGAAACACATTGCATAAATATGAAATTTAGGTTAGAAATTTTAAGAACTGGATAAGAATCCAAGAAACGGTTTCTTTTTGGTATATAAGACTATTTGTTAGATTTTTGACTTCCCATATTTAACATTAATCTAATGTTTTTACTTACCTTCGTAATATAGCGTGAAAGTTTCAGAGATTTATATACTAAGATTTTGAAAAAGAGAAAAAATGTTATTGTTTGAGATATATTACTCTATTATTCAAATTGAAATATATATTAAATTCATATTTTGTACTGCGGTTGTAGATGAAAGTGAAGAGTGATCATCGTAGTAAATTGTCGTATCTGATTTTCAACAAATTGACCTTGCTCCTATTGTGTGGCTTCGTAGCTCAGTTGGTCGAGCATCGCACCGTTATCTCAGAGGCCACGGGTTGGAATCCTGTTAAAGCCCTGATATTTTCCAGGCTTTCAATTGCTTTAATTGGAAAATTTGCTGCGATGATCACTCTTCACTTTCATCTATAACCGCAGTACAAAATTTGAATTTCATATATATTTCACATAATTTCACTGTACGGGAAGAGTTTGAAAACAAATTGATCTCGCTCCCAATGTGTGGCTTTTCAGCTCGTCGAGCATCACAGAGTTCACGGGTTCGAATCCCGTTGAAGTTGATATCTTTGAGAAGATATAGTTTAACAGGTGAAAAACGAAAGTCTTAAAAAAAAATTGAAGTGTAGTTCTAGATGGGCGGAAACAAACTTATAGCGAAAATAGTTTAAATTGAAAAAAAATTGCCCAGGAAACTTCGTACGAAGCAGGAAGTGTAAATGCCATAGCGAAAAATTTGTTTTGATGAAAGGAAAGTAATTTACTTACCTTAGTTTTTAAAGGTAGGCGAAGTATTTCTGCGTTGATTTTCTTCAAGAGGATAAAGAGAACCTTTTCACTACATTAAGTTAAATATTCTAACAGCGACTTTTCGTTATTTTTATGAATTGAGTAACGACAAAAAAACGAAACATCCGGTTGATGTAGTGAAGAAGTTCTCGATTAGGTTTGGGGACAGTCATGTGTTTTTTCGTGGTATTTTATTCAATCATGTCAAGTAATGTTTGCTGTAGTTTCGAGCGTACAAGAATAAATGAGTTAAGGTAGAAAGAAATAGCTTGTTGTGATTGAGAATGTATTTCTTGGAACCTTGATTCAACGTTTCTTGTATGATGTAGAAACTATACTGGAGTAAAGTTCTGTTCAGTCAGTTGCATACGGAAGGATGTTTCTTCGTAGTGATGCATTCAGGTTGCTGGCAATAGCATTCAACTAATAAAGGAAAAGAATAAACGTTAGCTGACAGTTGACGTAATTTTCTTATTTAAGTTGTATTAAGAATAGCTCTAAGGATTTACTGGAGAAAGAAGACGTTGAGGTTCGGAAAAGATAAGTGATTGAATCAGCAACTTAGTGTCTTTGAATTAATAATGGCACAACGCCGCTACAAAAAACCATGCTTTTTGCACACGTTAATTCAATTCAAAGCAAACCAACCAAAAAAATTATTTTATTGTGTATAAAAATTATTGTGTAAAGTTGATGTACGCTCTGTAATTGGTTTTTCCTAGATGAATTCCCTTTATTCTGTTATCTTGAACATGGAAAACAGTTTCCGTGGGAGGATGTCTTATTCTTTTTTTTGTAATTGGTAACTAAATCGGTCTGTTGTATCTTAGTTGTGTTCTTCGTGGATGTAAGGTTTATGCATGGACAGATTGAGAAGCTTTTAGAAGTTCATTTGGTTTGAAGCAATAAGATAATGTCAATAGATATTATAGAATCAAGTGTTGAAAGTTATTCTGCACAAAAACATAGGAATCTGGTGGTTGTAGTTCTATAAAAAACTCTACAAACGTGTGATAAATATATTATCCATATAGAAACGAAGCACTAAGATAAGCGATTGCCAACATTTTTCTACGGAAATAAAGTGAAAATTTGTTTTAGAATGTTGGGTAGTCATTGATGCCGTGATAACCTTTCTTGAAAAGGAAAGTCGATGATGATCCAAAGACTTTTTATCATTAAGACATGTTGAAAGTCTTAAGTAATTTGAAGGGAAAAGGTAGCGTATTCTAGCAAAAGTACTCCTTAGCCAGGTTCTTTCATTCAAAGTTCAGAAGATATTCATGGAAAAGTAGTGAACATGTGAAATTTTATTGAAATATTAATTGTATAAGAATGCCTCGGGGAACGTAGACAAAAAAGAAAGAGTGAACAATGTTTTAGGAAATGAAAGGGTGAGACATCGTTAATTGTTTGGCAATTTCTTGAGTTTGTTGTGTTGTCGTTGGAATTTAAAGGATAATTATCTTGAAATTGAACATCATTGATATCACCTTGAATTTGTGTGTGATAATGTTTTTTGTCTTATGATTTGCTTGAAATGCGAGTCATTCTATGCACTGCAAATTAGATATTCTTATTTTGGTTCAGTTTGTAGCATCAGCTTGTCAAGTTGAATTGGTGTTTTGTGTGGGTACACATTATGTACCCGGACATGGAATACGAAGTTACAAGCTGGCAGGACGCTCTATAACCTTTACAAAAAGTTCATGTGGGAACTATCAACTTCCAGATTACATTTTGGAAAAGGCTGCCTCCAAACTCCTTTTCACAAAATTGGCTGCCAGAAGTTCTTCAGTTGTTGGCTGTTACTTTTTTTTGTTCAGCTTCAACTTAGCTAAGTTCTACGCAGGTTTTAGGAGAGCAAAAAGAGGCGAAAATACCTGAACTTCACTTTTCAGATCGATAATAAGAATGGTGTTGCAACAAAATGAATAATAACAAGGAAAGCTCAAAGCGAGAAAATTTAAAAAATGTTGATACTGATGGCGCTTAAAAGCAAAGGCGAAATGGAAACTGTTGAATGTATTAGGAAAATGAATTGATACTTTGATATCATCACTTTTGAATTTCTGTTGAAGATACCTCAAGGGGTTTTGTTTTGGTTAATCTACGATTGTTGTAGCTTAGTGACTTTTGGGTGTAATTTAGATACCACGTTGGAGTAAATATAGAATCGTCCTTAACATTTGTAAAGCAGCAAGAGGCTCTTCGAATAGGCTAGTTTCGAATTGTGCAGAAATAAAAGAACAGAGTCGAGGTTCAGGAGAATAATTTTCATTTTCCTTTGTTTTGAGCAATACAAAATGCTAATTATTCCCTGAACCTCGAGTCTGTTCTTTTGTTCCTGTACAATTCGAAACTAGCCTATTGGTTTCACTCAGGCAACTTGCTTGACATCCTATTCTTTCCAGAATTGATTGTTATCACAAGTTTCTGATTTAGGTGGCTCTAACGATTAACTCTTCATTAACAAACTCAATACAACTGTTTTTGGTTCGCGTTAATTTGTAATCGGTTTAATTAAGTCCAAATTCTTCTAAAAGCTTGATCCCTTTCCAGCGAAGTTCACATGCTAAGTAGCTCCTCCCTAACTTTGAGAAAATGAACGAAATTTCTTTCAAATGATTCAGTTTTCTAATATCTTTTCCAATGAAATATATGCT
>BLAZ01000506.1:969935-977435 GCA_014633955.1 Acropora tenuis
CTGCTTCTTGAGGCAGTGCTAGTCTTAAGGGTGAAAATAATTATTTGTGTCTGGTTGTTATGTCCATGACAGTGGAATTGCCCTCAGTCAGAATACTTGACAGGTCACAGCTCTCATAAGGAGTTGCACATAATGTACATAGCTGTTGCAATTAGAAAATTGGCTTTTTGAGCATAGAAAATATAGAAATAAACATGAACCATGCAACAAAAATGGGATTCAGGTAAGATTTCCAAGTAATTTTTTCCTACAAGTACATTTTTTTAATTCTCAACAACAGTCTGCAGCCTTACCAAAGACTGCACTTTATCCTTTCATACATGCAACTAGGGATGCTGCTTCCAAGTTTGCAAGCCATTACAGATCTCCATTATAACAGAATGAACAAGTTCAAGTGGAGATTTCAATATGTATAGGTAATCACATGATTTCTAGAGCAATTTGGAATAAATAAGTACAAGTAAATTTTTCAAAGACTAACAAAATTTGGGGTCTTTGAAAAATTTACAAGATTATTGAGTTGCTCAGTAGTAACCCTAACCACAAATCCTTCTATAATAATATTGAAACACAGTATTAAAGCCACCTGGTGCCTTGGGTGATTTCATTGCAGTTATGTGAGCTTCAGCTACATCTCTGACATCACAACAACCCATGCACATCTTTGGGACTGCAGGCATTTCACGTTGAAGAAAACGCCGATGAAACTGAAAAATAAGACACCAATTGATAATTACTGCATTATTTTATAACAGACATCAAGCAGTCAGTTTCCTCTCACTTTGAAGAAAGCATGCAACTTCTTCATGTTGTCTAGAGGAAATTCAGAAAATCTGAGCACTCCTTGGTAGGAATCAAAAGACAACAAAGGGCCAAAAAGCATTGAACTTGAGACTGCTGTCTGCAACACAGTATCATGAAAGAACAGATGGTCCCAGTGTTGATGTTTCAGTGAGGCTATGAGACAGTAACGTCCACACTGTATACTTATACTTATGTACTGTAGTTGAACCACATGCTCGATGTAACATTTCAACTGTTTATCAAACTATTTCTTGTGTTCTATTCTGGCCTGAATTCTCCATCTCATCAGGTAAGTCAACTCCCAGAATGAAAACAAATTGCCACACTCTCACCCACTAACATTGTGTTGCCATGCTGCAACTGTGGCTCAGGTCCAGCACTAACCACATTAACGTTTAAGCTTGGTACTCATATTATATATATCTCACACAGCAATGGTGAAATGGTCTTTTTACCTCCATACTTGTGCAGTTTGATCCATGCAACACAGGACCCAAGATTAACCCAGGATTAATCACAGCCAGCTCAAACTTTCGATCATCTGGGAAAAATAAAATTATTGGTTAATACCTACTGATATTTTTGACCAGGATGGACTAGAGAAAGAAAAATAGAAGCAACAAGGACAAACACTTTCTGTTACACACCAGGGTAGATTTAATTGAAATATGGAAGCATCTTCACAACCAAGAGGAATATTGGGGGAAGTACCGTGGGAAGAGATATTAGATATTAACCCTTTCCTGCCCAAGGGGTTCCCTATTGACGAGTAAAATCGTCTGGCGATTGACAGAGTAGAATCCACAAAAGTGCTGGTTGGGCAGGAAAGGGTTAACATCCACCTAAATTTCTTCAAACCTGTTCATCTTTCCAGCTTTAATGGATTCAAATCAACTTTCAAAGATGGATGATGAGATGAGGCTAAGGCACAATTTACTCAAATTAAAGGCTTAAAATATTTTCAACACTTTGCCACCTTTCATAAAACCACATCGATCCTTAGATTTTCAAATTTGGATATTTGTTTGACACTGATTTTTTTGCTCTCTCTCAAGTCTCTCTGAATGACATGTCTTCTAAATACTTCAACTGCTGTAATAACCATGGCAGACAGAATAATAAAAATTATAGTAACAACTAATATTATTATTACAATAATTGGATTTCGCAGTTTTCTAAAATGCTTTGAGCCCAAGATTAGCAAACCTTGATGGAATTTGACCTTCCAGGTGAGTAAAGTAATATTTCAAAAACAAGTATGAGTGCTTCATTGGATTTCCAAATGCTAGAAAACATGAGACTGCAGGCTGAGTGGTTTAAATGTTTTGTGCATTTGCAAATCCAATGAAGCAAAGTGCACAAGTTTTTGAAATTACTTCTCCAACAAAAGAAATTATAATTTCAATAGCTATAAGGAGTTTTTTTCAAGTTAAACATTTTTTGAATACCATGGTTGCTCAGAAGCACGAGAGAGCTGCAAGCTAACACCAATGTTGCTGTGTCCAAATGGAAACTAAAGAGACTTAGACCCCCTAAACAGACCACCCAATAGGGTGTGATAAAAATCAGAAATTGTGTGACATTTTCGGGGTAGATTGTGCAATATTAAAAAAGGGACTATAAAGCAGTAAATTATGCAAACTGTGCAAATTAACATTTTCAATCCTCAACTATTTTAAGCTTGTCTTACTAGGATTCTGAGAAAGACAACCACTTTTGTGCTGCTCTAATGACAATTTTTCATAAAAGAACCAAAAATAAGCAATTATTATGAGTATGCTGTGACAAAAATTTAATTATGACACATGGATGTCAAAAAGATTTTAAGTAGAAGGAGAATGAGAATTAATGACAACAGACGGCAGTGGAGCTTTGATTATTCCTGCTCTGTCTTACATTTTCTATTTTTGGCTGGAAAGTGTAGCCGCCAAAATCACATAAGTAGGTGGTGATGTCACTGGTCGCTGGTACATTTTGACAACCCTACAACAGCTAGTACAGCAGCTACAGCAGGCACAGGTTACACGAACTCCTAAGTGATCTTATACCGCTGACTGATATCATACTGCCGCATTTCAATAAGCACGTGTTGGGAATAATAATAATATTGATTTCAAACCACATGGATTTGAAATTATTGATTCCAAACCACACGTGTTTGAAATTCACTTAGTGGTATTTCATTGCGTTTCAAGCTCGTTCAGGTACCGTAACAGAGAAATTAAGGCGATTATTATTGGTTTATTAACTTATGAATTGTTAATGAGTTTGAGAAGACCTGACAAGGCCTATTTTATGTTTAAAATGACACATTTCTCAAAAATTCAATCATCTACTAAAAGACACAACTCTATCACGGTTGATGTTTTCTACCAACATGGGCAAGACCATAAAAAACAAACAGCAAATTTTTCTCATGATGTAGTTTACAGACCTGGCAAATTCTTGACCAACTCCCAAGCTGCCTTCTCAGCACGTAGCTTACTCTTTTCATAAGGAATGCAGCGTTCCTCATCTGACCAGTCATCCTCAGTAAAAACCTTATGTTCATGTAATCGACCAGCTAAAAGAAGACGCAATAGACCAACTACTGTAACCTTGATTAAATGTAAGAATATAGTCCTCATCAACCTTTCGAGAAAATTCTAGTTGCTAAGGCATAGAATGTTGTGCTGGGAGGGTTTAAGTTGGAGCATGCACTGGCAATAAAAATTTATTACATGTATACAGGAAACAGCATGTGCAAAATAAACAAGGAAAATACATTTGCAAAAGAAAGAGTCAAAAATCCACTAGGAACATAATAGAGAAGTGAATGCTTTAAAATGCTCTCTACAAACCATAAAGATAAATAGTTTTTATTATTGGCAAGTTCAAAGCCAGGATTTGTAACTCTGTAAGTTGATAGAGAATTTTCTAAATAATTATTAATTTTGTTCATTTTAAGCACTTGCCATAATATTGTAGAATATCAGAATACCACAATCTGACTGATCATAAACTTGTCTATACAGGCCCAGCAAAAATTAAAATTAAAGGTTATATAGCATGTTGACCTGAAAACAATAATTATTTAACAAAGCCTTACCATAAACTGCAGCACAAGAGCTTGTAAGCACAACCCTTTTCACGCCACCCTTTGTATTTGCACAAGCTTCTAGCACATTTGTAGTTCCCTCCACTGCTGGTCCAATAACTTCCATTTCATCCGCTGGACTATCCAATGGGAAGGGGGATGCCACATGAATCACGTACGTGCAGTCTTTCACAGCACTATCAGAGATTTATTACAAGAGAAAAAGGTGGTTTGCTTTGGATTACAGTGTGTATCAGAAACCAGGTTCAAATCCATCTCTATCGCACTATTGGCCCCAAGGGTACTGATTGTTACTATGACAACCACTCAGGGTTCTTGGTGATTTGAATAGACCTTCTTAGCTTGTATGTTTTTTTGATGCTACTCCAAGGGAATAGCTTCTTTCAAATGTACTCTCGTGCACGTGCAAACGTACACATAACTAATGCAAAAACAAAAGGAAAATTCCCATTGGAACATCACGTGGTCTGAAATGAGAAAAAATATATAAGCTATAAAGGTCCATAGCACCCTTATGCATAGTCTTTCAAAATATGAAAGAGAGGTATCCAACTATTAGTCATAGAAAGCAGGCCTAGGTGCAAAAAACTAAGTTTTTTTGCATACGTTAATTCTTGGAAATAAAAAACAAACCGGCCAAAAAAAATATGGAACACTTATTTTCTTAATTAATAATGTTGAGTCACATGCAAAAAATCAGCCACTTTTGGGCAAAAATTAAAAAAAAAACAAAATGTCAGTTAGGACGCTTTTGCCCGGAGCCCTTCAATTATTCTACTAAAAAGTATTACCTCCATGCCTACGCATCAAGTCATAGATCATAGTTATTTCGAGATGTCAAGTTCATTAATATAACCTGAATCTAATTAATACAATAATAAATAATACAATTAATAGTGCACAGAATTAAAAATATGAACGCTGCTTATCCAAGCATGAAATAGATGGAGCCACTGGAAAACACGAACAATCGCTTTGCATTCGTATTAAAAGTACTAACAGTTTATCGTGTTATCTATAGAGGATATCAAAATAAATAAATAACCAAATAAATAACTACAAGACTAATAAATAAATAACCACAAGACTAATCTTCTTCTACTACAACTGGAATCAAGTCAATCGGAATATTCCATTCTTCACAAACTTAAGATCGATTTTATTTAGTTACGTGATCAGACACACCCTTCCCGCGATGCCCAAGCATCGTCACGCCTGTAAAATATATCAGATCCCTAAGATACTTGTACTCACTCTGGCCAGGTCTCCTTCTTTGTAAGATCTGCTTCAACGAGTTCTATGGGATATTTTGCATTTTCTGGAGAGAGATCTTTCAAAGGCTTCACCTTCTTCTCGTTCGCAAGACTACGTACGGTGCCTCTTACGATATACTCACCAGTGTCGACAAGTTGCTTTACCACATGCATAGCAAGGTAGCCAGAGGCTCCAGTTACAAGAACCCGAGACATTTCGAGAGGCTCAGAGAGAGACAATGATTCAGCAATATCGATATCGGCACAGTTACACCTTTGAAACAAGTATGTAAAACGTTTAAGCAAACAACCGGAACGATGATCCCGGAGGTGTACGTTGGATCAATAGTGATCCAATCGGCTTCACGTATACAATGAAGAAAATAGAAGCAGAAGTCGACACAACGTAGAATAATTTTTTGTAATAATGAAATAACACGATTATTTTTTCATCCTATACTTATCTTTACTTTACACTTTCAATTATTTTTACTTCTTTCCGGTATTACATATGAAACATAAAAATCACGTCCCAATGTAAAATTCTCATTGTACCTGAAGAAGGCTGATTTGGTCAGCCGAAATATAGTGTACCTACAAAAATTCATTCTACGTTGTGTCAGCTCGTTGTGTCGACTTCTGCTTCTATTTGAAACAAGGACCTTGAACACAATGAGCTTTGCACAGGATACCCAACTTTTGAACTAATTCAAGATTGTGTTAGCCTCGGAAAACTAAAATTAATTTTTCGTTATGTAGGTAATAACCTAACTGATCGACAGAAATAAAATTCTAGTATCTTTCCTGTCCACCACTCCTTGCTAAGATGCGTCGTTTCAACAATTTAAGTGAAACACAACATCTGCTGAAATATCTCTACCTGTGGCCTAGCTTTTGCTTGGGGCAAACTGATGGAATGGAGGAGATTTTACCATTTGGTCGGGGGAGTTTCTGGTAGCTGCGAATATTATACTGTCATTTACAGCCAAGCACACGTGAATAACATTCACGAGACAGGTAAAATATGCACCCGAGATGTTCATTGGCATTCGCGTGACTCTCACCATTGAAAACTCCGAGTTCTTGAGAAATCATAAGAGCCATACTGGTTCAAAGGTTGGACAGGGACTGCAGAACCAAGGGGCTTGAGCGCCCCCACCCCCCAATTTCAAGCAAAAAAATAAATAAAAATGTCAACTATGAAAGCAGCATTTCCAAGCTTCACGATTTCAAAATTTTCTGTGGGGGCTGGGATTCCCTCAGACCCCACTACATGTTGAGGCCTCCAGCATTCACTTGTCAGCCCTCCCGGGTCAAAATATGCTCCACCGACCCTGTTGGATGGTGCTATCCAGAGGATAAATCATTATCCACTCATTATGTACAACCAAAACTTATTAAGTTATCCAGTGGATAGTGACATCCACCATTGGAACAACCTGGCACCTGATAGACAGAAATCTGTTGCTACTGCAAGTGGGATGTTTCCCTCAGAGTACACACTTATTTCATCCAACTCATATCATTTAACACAAATAATATCTTGATTCTTTTCAGCAAGTTAAAGAACTATAAGCATTTAAAATGCAAATCCTTGTATTATCATCATTAATTTTATAGAGTAACTGTTTCACAACACGGCCAATGGCACAATACTACAATAAATATTGATTGCAAGTTTTTTTATTAAAAGGTGACCCTTTTCAAGTTAAGAGGACACAGCCCGAAACACCACAATACATTCATTGCCACAAAATATGTCAACAGTTTGGTTACAATAAAGGTTCAGGCAATTGAAGAATTTCACTTTAAATCTCATACAATGTGCATCCCAATAAATTATATTAGGTAATATATTGACTAATAGGAGTCCTTCCCTGCCAACACAGTCAAACACGAAACAGTCCCTCTGGTTTAGCTCATACTCACTATTTGATTTCATTTATAACCATTTACACAATCAAGAAGGTAAATAAAATATGTAATTAGAATGAGCTATAAAAGTTGAAAAGCTATCCCACTTTGTCTACTCCACTTTTTTCACTTCCTTATATCTTGGTGTCATCTTGACAAAACCCAAGTCAATCAGGTTGTAAGCCATGTCTATGATGCTTGTCTTCAGTTCTGTGGGCTGGTACTGCAAACCCTGTTTTGCCTGCAAATATAAAACAAAATAATAATAATAATTACTGTGGGAAAAAGTTTGGAGATCATGTCCAACCAAATTATAGTTTTCAAATGATGAGATACAAAAAAACCTAGTCAATGTTGACAGATGCAAATTAACCAATCCGAATTTTAACACATTATTTGAGGTTATAATAATTATTATGCCAAGGCCATTTC
>BLAZ01000506.1:1080092-1081198 GCA_014633955.1 Acropora tenuis
TCTGTAAACAGAGAAGGGCACAGCGGAGAAAGCAAAGGTGAAAGTGGAGGAATTCTACACCAGAAGAAACGAAGAGTTCGCGATAAGATGGGACGTGTTGAGGCTTCAACAGCCTCCTCGAAGCTTAGTATGGTCTGATTCCTGCAATTCGAACAGTTAATTCTCACCGCTTAAGTAGACACGTTTTGTCCACGTGTTACAAATTTCTGAATACTCCTTTTCTCACACTAACATACACACTGAATTAAACGGGCGACAGTTATTAAACAATATATGCGAATGTATCAATCATCGACATATCTTGTCACATTTTCACAAGAATTGTCTTTCCTTTGGTTAAGACAAAAGTAGAGGAATCGTGCATCAGAAGAAACGAAGATCTCGATAGCACGGGGTGTGTGCAATCTTCAAGAAGCTTACGATTGTCTATTCCAGCATTTCGAGCACTTAACTTTCACTTAAATAGAGGCACGTTTTGTCCACGTGTTAGACATTTCTGGAACCACTTAGAGATAAGAGGAAGTGGCGTGCTTGTGCTTTTTGAGGGGACAACGGTATGATAACTATTGTTTCTGTAGGTTAGGAACAATTAGGGGCTACACTTACGGTGACCATCATTATAACTGCTTCTGAAGATTCATTATGCCACAAAATACAATACTGTGGGTCTCAATTAAACGTTGTAAAGAAAAAAAGTACTGAAACCAAATAATCCTTTACATAGTCAATCATCATGAGGGCATTAACGCCATGCATCAATCAGAACTTGAAGCCACTTCATTTAACTGGCTCAAACTGCGTGCGGGACTAAATGGCCACGTTACAGCTTATAAAAGCTATTAGGATTGGTTGAGAGCAATGGGCCCATGCACTTTAACCTGTGACAGAAGCATTCAACCCTCTTCTAAAGCACAGCAGAGCGGCGTTCCCATAGTTGTAATGAAATTAAAAGGTGCAAAAAGCTGAGTTGTATTTTGGACAATCTAACAAAAATGCGCAACACATTGAATACAACAGTGCAATGCAGTCAGCACAGCATCACTTTTCCTCAAATAACGTCATTAAAACCAATTCAATAACAGTATCAAGTACCCGGATCAAGTATT
>BLAZ01000506.1:1111208-1112402 GCA_014633955.1 Acropora tenuis
AACATGACTTGAATAATGGCTCTAAACCTTGCATCAAGTGTCTCTGCAAGAGTGCATGCGCCATTGTCAATATGCCGTAAGCACTTCGGTACGACGCTCTGGCACCGCTTCCAGCGGTACTGTTGTCTTGGTATTTTGTTTGCGCATGCGCCGTTTTCCTGTAAGTAAGAACTTACCGTATTCCTGGGAAAACATATCCTTTTAGGGTCAACTAAATACCACACGCCGTTAATTAGCATTTGATCGTGCAAGTTTAATTCTAGGAACTGGAAAATAACTCTGAGTACTGCTTTTCAAAACGCTTTTTTGTTGAATCCTCTTCTATTTTTCCTTTTACAAAATTATTGTTCTCACGAATACGAAGAGCCGCCTTATTGCAAATTGATGACAAGCATAAGCCGGTAATCGCGCAGTGCGATGCATTTATCTGTCATAGCGGTGTTATCATAAATCGATTTTGCTGCCTCGTCGGTAGGCAGCCTGGAATGTAAAGGCTCAATGCAATTTACACTTTACACAAAAGTCTTGAAGACTTTTACTTTTGTAAACTGTGTAAAATATGGAACTTTCCGGGATACTTACTGTACAGCCGATTTGCGTCCGCTCATGCTAATTATTGAAAGTCTATTTATTAAAACACAAACTGTTTACTTCCCAGAATTTTTTCGCCTCGTCACAGGTTTCAATAACACAAGCCAAGTGACTGCCATACTTGGCTATGCATCTGCCTTTGAGCTAGGATAAGAACTTATTCGAGCTTTATTGTTAAGTACTACTTTTCCCTTATTTTCAGGCAAGAATATGGCTTGCTTCGCTTGGTTTCACCACAGCATTTGGGGCTATGTTCGCAAAGACATGGAGAGTATACGTCATTTTTACCAATGCGAAACTACGAAAAAAGGTTAGACACGAAATGAAAGAAAAAAACAATAACAACAACAAATTTATTTGTATGACTCTAAACTATATTTTCCAGTACTGCAAAAGCCTAATAACAAGATAACTAAATTACAATCTTGACTAATTATGTAGTATTAATTTGAAATAAATAAATAATAAACATTCGAGTGATGGGACCAAAAATATAGCTTTTGCCTGGGGTATAAATCGAGAACGAATAAGAGGAAAAATGTATTTCAATTTTCGATTAAAATATACTAGTAATTTTAACTCGTCATTGAGAAAACACATCCA
>BLAZ01000506.1:1161158-1166429 GCA_014633955.1 Acropora tenuis
TGTTAAACAAACCCAGTGAAAAGATGAGTGAACATAACCAATCAAGCTGAATGCAGATAACAATCACTAATCAGAACAGGACAAAGTCACAGCTATTGCAAAATTCAATTAAACTTAACCCTTTACTTCCCAAGGGGTTCCCCATTGACAAGTAAAATCGTCTGGCATTAGACAGAGTTAAATCTATAAGTGCCAATTGGCACTAATGGGAAGGAAAGGGTTAAGTGGTTGTAAAAGAGGTGATGTTTTGGGAGCACAGTTTGTGCAGTGGTGAGAATGCATGCCCTCCACCATGGTGGACCAAGCTCGATTCTGGCTTCTCGAAGTCTCCTCAATAAATAGAGAAATTAACCAAATCTACTAAGACTTGAAAAATTATTAAAAGAATGACAGAAAGGAAACACAGGAAGGCTTTTCTATGATTGGATGTACATTTTCCTAGTGAGGTTGCTCTTTTTGAGATTAATAGTTTGTGTTGTGTGTTGGTTACTTTCTTGTAACTGTGTGAGAGATCACTGGAAGTTGTCTTTGAGGCCTTTGCTCAATTAAGATTGATAGTTTGATTGTCACACTTATTGAGATCATTCCAGTGTACAACAGTATCACATTCACAGAGAATTAGAAGATGAGTCTTACCTGTGGGTCATTATTTGAACTGGCATAATTGTGTAAAAGCAGCAAATATTCGTACACCTCTTTTTCCAACTCCAAAGCAATTTTCATGGCATTCAG
This sequence comes from Acropora tenuis, assembly GCA_014633955.1. Classification (NCBI taxonomy): domain Eukaryota; kingdom Metazoa; phylum Cnidaria; class Anthozoa; order Scleractinia; family Acroporidae; genus Acropora; species Acropora tenuis. The sequence goes on from BLAZ01000506.1 coordinate 1,161,891, forward strand.
GCCATTTCCCCATTCATCTTTACAAGGTTTCTACAAAATGGATTTACTAAATTGTTACTTATAGAAATGAATAATAACTGTTATCATCTTTTTATTTAGACCTTATGAAACCCAACTAAGGTTATTAAATGACATTGAAACACTTAAAAGAACTTTATAGGTTCCTCTGTTGTTTCAAAAAGCTAATGAGCAGTGGTTTGTATTTTCTTTGTTGCATCTAGGGTCTCCAAAATTTGAGTATATTTAATCTTGTGTAACCCTCAAGTATGAATATTGAAGTAAAAACTGCCTAGCTGTACTCTAATCAGGAGCTTTTTCCTTCACTGTTCAAGTTGTTTGGTATGTTCAACAGTAGACAACTGGAAGCAATTAAACAGTGAATGTCTTATAGAGTATGCTATGAAAATGGTGGTCCTTCCTTCTGATGCTGTAATGGTTCCATCTCTTGATAAATTGCCCTTCAAAGAACTTCTGTAATCTTTAAGATTTCTGCTTTCTCTGATCAACAGTACGTGTATGTTTTATCTGAATCATTATTCTTGGCCTCTGTGATATATTTTTCTAAGTGCTGGTGTTTGTAACATTCATATAGGTACAACTCACATGGATTTGGTGCAGCTTCACACGACCTCCGCGCATGTTCTGGTACTTCATGAGCTGCAATTCAAATTAAGGTACTTCGTGTAAAAATGTGTATTAAGCTACGTTCTATCCTGCTCACAAACTTAACAACATCTAACAGCGTCAACCAAAATGTGACACTCTAGGCACTGCAACTGATACTGTGCAAGGATAAAACCAGCTAGTAATGGTTTCCTACATGTTTGGTGTATGGTGCCTACATAGCCTTCTATCTCATGAACAGTGGAACTTTATTTGACTAAGGAAATTCAATATGGCCGTCAAATAAGTTTAACTGTAATCCTAGCCAAACAGCGTGCATTTAAGCAAGGATGAGAATATTAATGTTTTAATGTCAACAAAAACTGGGCAGACCTTTTGCGCATGCTCCATCTCCTCCTCTGCTGACTCCTTGAAAAACTTGTGAAACCCAGGAAGGTTGATGTCATCACGGTCAAAGTGCATGGCCTGGTTACCAAAATGCAAACAATACTGCAGTTGAGTAAGATGCCAATATACTGAACTATATCAGCAAGCTTTTTCATATGTTTTGTTGATTTGAACCATTGAATGCAATCTTTGAGAGACAAGCCCATCTCTCTTTCTTGAATATGTTGCCTTAATTGAGGATTGTCCAATACACCCAAAATGAGATTGTTAACCTGTTATGTATGTGTCATAAAGTGTGAGCAGAGCCTAACTAAAAAGTACAATATAAAGATCTTAGGCATCAGGGAACACCATAGCTTTACATAGTCTTGTGATGGCTATGTGAAGTGCCTTGCATGTATGGCTCAACACAGATACTTTATCTCGCATTGAGTTTGTACTCAGGGTAAACAGTTGTAAGAAATAGAATACCATTTCTTACCATGGATAAGTAGGTGTAGTGAGCAAACAGCTCTCGGTTTATTTGCTTATTGATCTCTTTAGACATGTTCTTGTAAAAAGGGGCCACAAATGGCAAGGGGTTCGCATCTGTGGAACTTCCTGTGTGGAAAACAGAAGATAGGTGTTTTAAGGACTGCAAGACAGCAAACTGTTTAGGTGTTGCTCAATAATTTCAATAATCAAGGATTAATTTTTTTGACATCTACCGTTGATGTATCCTCTAAACTATTTCCCATGATGTAAAAGTCAAAGGAAATAACAAAAAGCCTATCCACTGTACTTGAACAGACGCAGCACATATATGTCACACGTGACACACATGCTACCTTGCCCTTGTCTACAGAAGCTTAGTCACGCATTAGGCGAAAAAATTGGGGAAAATAAACACAAAATGACTTCTTCCGGAGAAGGGTGAGGAAATGAAACTTTTACTCAAGAGCCAAAGACATGAAGCAGGAGGGAAAAACGAGAAATGCTCAACCAAAAGGCAGTTTCTTGTACCAAAACGATGGTTCCTTTCCTCTATTCAGTTTTCCTTTTACTGGTATTCGTTCTTGAGAGTGAATAACTTACCATTGTAATCATTTTTAAGGGGGGTCATCCATTTAGATTCGGGTTCGTCCTAATGAAATATGAAGTACAGACAGTCAGCTGAAGCTGTTACATTAAGAGATGGATGAAAACAAATCAAAATTGTATCACCTGGTATAACACTTTCTGACTTTTAAGGCTGCAAGTATGTGTTCCGGAAGTCATGTGAAGGGCGATGAACAAACAGATCATTAAAGGTAACTGTGGAGAACAAGAGAAAGAAAGAGAGATCAGATTGTTGGAAAAACAATGCTGTCACTTTGTCAGGAGATTGCATGATAAGTAAGAGTGTGTGATGTTTAAATTAGGGTGGTTTTTAAAGGGAGCTCAGGGATTAAAGCGAGAGGAGTGATTGCCTCTTTCTTCCCTCCCTCCGGTTGAGGTGGGAAGGTGAAAGACCCTGGGAATGAGGTTTTCCTTGCTGTAGCATGCACTTCTTTCATGTTTATTTTTTTAAGTCTGGACCAGAGTAAACTTTAGCTACTTCCAAATCTATACTTAGTAATCATTCTGCATGGAAAGGAATGGGTGCCATTTTTTTTGCTTTAGTAAATTGTTGAAAGTTATGAAAGGAATAGCATTGCTTTAAGAAGACTTCAGAGCTTATTACGACAGTGGTTGAGGCAGTTATATCGACTAAGAAGGAATGATGAAACGTCAGCGGAATTTCCGTTCTTTACACGCTGCCTTAACAAAAATAATACGCTTTGACGAAAGCCTCCAATGCGGTGGCAATTTGACTCTTATCAACTTAAATTCTTGGGTTGTCACATGGTCAATCAGCTGATAGCCTCGTGATTTCCCTAGATTAAGTACAGAGCCTTGCAAGTAACGCTTTACAATTTGAAGCTTATTATTTGCGAGATTATTTCTACTAGGGTGCGAAAATTTCAAGTTAAAGACAAATTGTTTTTTAGGTTATTTCTACGTTTACAGTTTCCTTTGGCTCATTTTCTTTAAGCATTGCGTAACGTTAGATGCGCTCGTGTCAGCATGCCACGGCACGTGTGAATTATTACGTCATTGAAAAAAAAACCGGAAAGCCTCACTTTTTAGTAGAAACTGACTCTTAGGAGGCTAAAACAAGGGTTACGCCTCGTTTTCGTTGTTAGTTAGATGCTTTTAATTTACTGACACAAGTTCCACGCATTTGAATGTAACGCAGTGTGCCCACCTGCAATTGCATTAAAAATGCAGTTAAAAAAAACCGTATCAAATCCATAGAATTTGACGAAAATTACGCATCCTATCCAGTCCACCTAAGGTTATCACAGAATTCGCTTAATGAAACTGTCTGTCGTGGAGGTTTGCATGTGAAGGGAAAAATTAAATCGAAGTTATGTAATATGTAAATTCGATGCACTGATAGTTGCGAACATTAGTAGCCCACAGTAGTCCGATACAAAACCCTTTCGGAAGGGGAAATGACCAGAGAACGAAATATGTGAGACAATTAAGAACCGAAGCGAAACAAATAGATTGCGTGTTTATGTAGGTCAATCTGCGTCAAAAAAATCTCGACCTGTCTGAAAGAACCAATTCCTTCTTTTCAGTAATTTACCAGCTGATAAATTTAAGGTTTTTCAAAATAGATGGTTGAATTTTCTTGAGGTAACTAATTTCACTCTCTTGGGCTGAGTATTGATTTGCCTTTCGAGTATGGCCTGCTTTGATCGAAGCATTAGTGCGTCCACGGTTTTGCGTTAAACGAGAGAGATTAACCGCCATTATGCAGATTGTCCAATGTTTGGCATTGTTAGATTTCTTATCTGGGAACTGAAACAATGTTAACGTTTGCTCAAGTGTCAAACCAAATGGATACGAAACAACAGAATCGAATCAATTGCAGCCATCTCAAAGCAGAGACAGTATTTTCCGATGTGGAACAATGCGCAATTGATAAGAAATTCAGACCTATTTCATACGGCGCCAAGGGAAAACACTGCTTAGCCTTACAGAACCCTTATTCGTTCGCAGAATCATTAGTTTGGTCTACTTCAGATCAAATAAGCCTACACTTACCATGTTGTAAGAAGCGTGGTCGGTCCTAGAAAACACTGTATCTGAGAACCAAACACACGAATAAGCACAGCACAAAAGACTAAACTTCTCTGCGGGTGACAAGATATTGTCTTTAGATATGCAGAATGTTTTTGTTTTTTTTCGATGGTCACATGAGCAACTTAAACCAATAGGATTAGAGGTTAAGCTTTTATTGAAGCAAGTGACGGTGCATAATTTGAGGGCGCTGTCACCCGTGACAGGTCTTGTATTAAATTTCGGTGCGGCTTGGGAATGTCTTGTTTCACTGGATTTGGAGTCGAGGGCGGCACAGCCGGGAAAGTGGCTCCTGCGTTGAAATGGCGCGCCGTCGAAATGTAGCGAATTAACTCCACACCATTTCAGGCTAAAGGCGCGATGGTTTTTGTGATATTC
>BLAZ01000506.1:1231860-1235862 GCA_014633955.1 Acropora tenuis
AATCAAACAAGCAATCACGCAAAATATGAAAATATGGAAAGCACAACAGAAGTCTGTAATATCACATAGACACTGCAAAAGATTCATTAGCTCCACCAAGATTTGACCTTATCACAAGGGACAGAGGGTGAGTGTGAATGGTGTGTAAGATATTAGCTCCAGAATTACCAGGACAGGCGGCAGCTCAGTGGTTGCCTGTACAGTTACTGCAATGATGCGAGTACTTGCATGCAGAGTAGGGTGAAGAAGATTTGCCTTGGTTCCAGGACTTGCAAATGATCATTGCTGAAGAAGAGCCAACCACTTCCATGGATTATGGGACCTCAGTTCCTGAAGATGAACATGCTGAAGCTCCTGCTGTATGGAAGTTATGCAGTTCCATGTTCATTGAGGACCAATCGGTGACTTTGGTGGCTGCGGCACACTCACTAAAGGCCTGATCATATGTCAGCCAAACTCACCCCGCATACTGATGATAGGTGCACAGATGAGGAAATTGTAAGCCGATAAATCCCGCCAACAATCAGGGAAAAATGAAGTTAGGACAATGGCGAAGAGCGTAAATGCCTCTACCCAGCTAACAATGTCCTAAATTTGATGCCGACATTAATTGGACTTTATTGCAAGTGGTTGCTTGATCCAGAGCATGTGGAAACAACTGGTGAAGCAGTGGTACCCGCAGAGCGTGAAGAACATGCAGTAGCCGCCGCTTGCGCCGAGGTCGAAGCCTGCAGTGCCTGCAAGGCCACTCTAGCGGTCGCAGCTTCGATGGCAGCCAATATCTCGGGCGTTGAAGAAAGACAGTAGCCATACTATACGCATAGAGGGGGACATGATGAGCCAGAAATTGATGAGAACAAATATAAAGCAAAATGACGAGCAAAAAAGCACAGCTGAAAGATCCACAACGATCTGCAACGTTGAGCAAGTAAATGCCCCTGCTGCATGCAAAGGGTGCCCCCCAATAGCTTTAGTTTGTAACACTGCTGGCCAACAATGCCTTGATTTTAACTTTGCCTAAATTTCATTTAGCCATATTATTATTATTATTATTATTATTATTATTAATTTCAAGATAAATAGTACTTTTTACCTATTTAGGTATTCGCCTAACATCACAGCTCTTCCATCACCGAGTTGATCTGCCCATTCACCAAACTAGAAATGACAACAAAGTGCAGTTAAGTTGAATCACATTTGTTTTTTATTTTTTATAATATGCCCTTTCAGTGGGCTTCATGACTTCATCTTGTTGTGTGGTAACAATTAATTATTTTAAAGTAACAAGGCCTATGTTGCACCATAAATATTTGGACTCTCAGAACAAACTTTGCAGAGTCTTGACAGAGGGCATTTTTTCTTCATTATGATGGCACTTATGAGGGATATCAGTGCTGGTTGTAGTATCTCGTTGTTCTAACCCCAGACTATTTTACTTGTCAACTGGGGGTGTCATAGGGCCCCCGAAGGGTCAATGGGTTAAATGAACTTCATTATTATTACGTTCATTGTTCATCTACCTCTGTTTGCACACTGCACCACTTTTCTCTGTTTTGCCAAAGATACATGTAAGAGGCCTTATCACGGTTTTGACCGCCATTTTGACGGGTAGGCAAAGCGTAAAGAATTTGTAGTGTTTATATGGGGATCCAATTTCAAATAATCTTCATTAAACATTAGTTCTGAAAAATTTATGAATTGAGAACTGAAGGTACAGGGCAAAAGATTGTACAGACCAAATTTAGGCACTAACCTTTTACAGAAGATGCCCGGCAGCATTTTCAATTTTTCCATAAATTTGTCTGTAATTTTTTCCCGTGAATTTTCTGTAACAATTACAAACAAATGTATGGAAAAATTAAAAACGCTACCACGCAGCTTTGAACGAAGGCTAGTCCCTAAAAATTGGCCTGTACAATCCCTCACCCTGTACTTTCAGTTCGCGATTCATAAGTTTTTTAGAACTACAATTGTAGCATTTAACGAAAATTATTTGACATCGGATCCCCATATAAACACTACAAATTCTTTACGCTTCGCCTACCCGTCAAAATGGCGGGCAAAAACCGGCAGGTATTTTTTGCAGGTTGCAGGTTGAAATTTAATTATAACTGGAAAACCGCTGGCACTTAAAAGAAAGGTAAAGCGATAGACTTACCGTGACTGTTACACGAATAGCTAACCTTAGGCCCAATTAGGCCTAAAGAAAAGTTTTTAGGCCTAAGGTTAGCTATTCATGTAACAGTCACGGTAAGTCTATCGCTTTACCTTTTTTTTAAGTGCCAGTAGTTTTCCAGTTTTAATTAAATTTTAACCTGCAACCTGCAAAAAATACCAGCCGGGCAAAAACCGTGATAAGGTCTATGGTTGCAAACCATGGAGACCTATTTTAGTAGGATCACATACCTGATGACCTCCATATCTATGAGATAGTAATATAGAGTTTGGCAATATCTTGTTTCCAGCGATAAACTCAATAAAGGCCTCTGATTCTGAGGATGATGTCTTCAAGTCAAGAATTTCTGTTAACACTCCGCTGGAAACCGCAACAAGATAAGCTTTGTATTTAAAAGGAACAGGACTGTGGAAAACACAATGTCACGCACTTGTCTAACATAGCTTTTTGTTTCAGGATCAATGGGGAAAACTTGAAATAATGCGCTTGATGGCGTGAAATCCCAGTCTTTAAAATCCAACAGGTCTGATTCTCTGCAGATTGTAAGTTTAAAAGTATTCCTGCTATAAGAATTGTTTCCTCTTGAAATACATTCCATACTTTTCCAGTGTCGTTTATTTTCAAGCCTGAGTATTGAAAATTGTGGCCACAAAAGAAGAAAAATTGAGACAACTTTGAAGAAAAAGCACTTCAACCGACCGGACGCCATTTTGTTGCGTGTGTAACCAAGCCCTGTCATGTTTGTGCACGTGGATGGTCACGCGAGTCACGCCAACATTGAATTAAAAATCTGTTTAATAGCAAAGATAAAACAGACACACGAAAGTGTACGTTATTTCAGTGCAATATGACTCAATTAAATTTCGGCTTTTTTCTGAACATAAATTGGAGAGATTTAACGATGTAAAATTATTTGTTGGGCAGACATCAGCAGAGACTGGAAATTCGCCTCTAGAATTCACCTGTTCTTGCAATCGCCACAAACACACTTGAGTTTCGGTCAAAACCCACCACATGAATGGTCAGTGTAAAATGCAGACTGCAAACCAGGGATAAAATGTAAACTAACGTTATAATGCAACTGTTGAAAAAGCCCAAAGAAGTGGCTTTAGAAGTGCTAATGGTCAAAGGGAACCTCCATCAGTAAAACAACAAAATAACTTTAAAACCACAGAACATAATGTTTACAATTAAAATTGTTCAAACTTTTTCAAGTGAAAGCGTTTACATTCGAAAAAAAAGAATTTCAAAACGCTTGTTTTGGCTTTCAAATTTACCGGGCGCCGCCATCACCAATTATTCAAGATGGCGGTGGCCGGGAAATTACGCCTAATTTGGCCTAAGGTTAGCACTTCTAAAGGGTTTGGGCTTTTTCAACTGTTACATTTTACCCCTGTCTGCAGTCTGCTGAGTCTGTATTTTACACTGACCGCCAGATGAGCATCTCTTAATGTTATTCGAGATGAGTTATTCTGGAATCAATTGTTACTTGTCGGTCAATTGTTGCACTAAAACAAACCAGTTAAAGGGAGGCAAGTATGGTTGATTCCAACAACTTTCACTTTGTCATGATTGCGTGCATTCCATTTTACATTTTTGGCTTCATTGGCAATATATTAATGATCCGAATTGTTCACAAGACTCTAGAAATGCAGGATCATGTTTACTGTAGGTAATGTAGACCGCTATGTCGACCGCTATATCGGTCGACGTAGCGGTCGACAGTCGATCGACACTCGATCGACACTCGGTCGACACTCGATCGACACTCGGTCGACTGTCGATCGACAGTCGACCGACTATCGATCGAGTGTCGACCGAGTGTC
>BLAZ01000506.1:1244080-1249080 GCA_014633955.1 Acropora tenuis
TTGAAACCAGACTAGTATTGTATTCTCTCAGAGCTACTTGATTCCAAGATATATGCACTCAGTTCAATTGACCCAGTTAAGATTACACTCCTCTCCCACCGATGACAATAATAAAGATATTACCGTATTAACTTCATAAACATCTCCACAAAGACTCCGACTTGGCTTGCTTGTTTTTGCTTTTTCTTTTTGGAAAATGGCATACAAGAAACCCCAAGTTCCAATAATAATTATTATTAAGAGTGGTTGTTTCTGATCAGCAAAAAGGTTTACTTACTGTGATATTTTTAATTTTGCTGGTGGATCTCCTTTGCAACCAGCCACTTTCCACTTATGATATTCATCCAGCCTTTTGTTAGAGCTCACGTCACTTGCCGATCTTCATGTTGGCTGCCGTGCAGGGCCATCCAGTCCGTTTGCATTACTGGATGATGAAATTTTACCAACACTGTCCAGCTCTTTGAAGCTGTCCTTTGTGCTTGCAGATTCACTCAAAATCTTATTATTTACACTTGCTGGAATATCAGAGTTGCTCCTGGGTCTCTCTATTTGTAAAGCCTTTTTCTCTGTGTTGACTTAATTGGCCATCATGTCACCAATATGGTTCTCCATGTGGTCAGTGTTTTCAGCCATGGTGCTGCAGTCCTTTGAAAGTCGTCTGCTTTCATCTGCTGACAGCTCTTCCCCTGCAAAAAAAAATTCAGGTCATTACAGTGCGTGAACCATAGTTCCACCAAAAGTGGTCAAAAATGTTGTACAGAATCATTCACTTGGTGCTATTCTCTCCCCATTGATAAATAAAATTGTTTGCTGTTAGACAGAGTAAAATCTATTAAGTCTTGCTCCCAGAAGTCAATCTACCTGTATCAAAAATCATACTGATAATTTCAATCAATAATTTAAGAGGCAGCACCGACTGTCCAGTGGTTATGTCATTGGGTTTGCATACGGTTGCCCCAGTTTATCAAATCCCATTCTAACCTCTGGTTTGGATTTGTTATAGGTTGTCCCGGATTCTACTATACCATGCTTTGTAACTAGCCAACTGGTTGCTTTGAGCCAATTGGGGTTCTTAATCATGTTTCTGTTAAGTTTGAATGTTTCTTTCATATTATCAAAAAGTGGGGTGTGTGTAAACTAGCTTGATAGCTACATGTAAGTGCACTTCCACTATAAACAACACGTTTACATTTACATTTGACATAAAAGAGAAAGATTGCAAAGTCCCCAAACGAACAGCTGTAAAACGCTATATATAAAATATATACTAAATACTCCACAGTGTGATCATCATTATCAAATAACAAATACCAGTACCAAATAATGATATGCACTCACCAGTTGATACACTGATGATGCTATCAGGATTAAAACTCCATAGGTCTGGACTCCCTTCATTTCTTCGAGCATCTTCATTACTCACATCGGCAAATTTATTTTTTCTCAAGCCCGGCAAAACCCCATCGACATCATCAAAACTCTCCCATTGTCTGTGATCTGTGCCTGCCTTGTCGCTAAATGTCTCATTTGGATCAAGGTTATTAATATTACTGAAGTTAGCAGCTCGTTTTAGGCTACCAAGTCCATTAACTTCCTTTTCTGCTAAAGTTGGAACGTCATAATCTGAAAGACTAGTATTCACCATGACGACTGCACCAAAATCATCTACATGTGAGCTACCACGTGTTGTTAAGTCACTCAAGTGCCTGCGTGGCTGTTTGCGAACATGCCTCACTGGCATGTCATCCACATATCCTGACTCCACCAAGCCATAATCAAGGTGATCCAAAGGGTCCTTACTTGGTGAATTACCAACTGCGCCAAGAGAATGAAGGACCTCTTGGTCCCTTGCCAGTGCACAGTCCAGCTCAAGAGCTAAGCGATCCCTTTCTACTTGGATTGAAGCAATGGCAGCCTCGGCATCCACAAGCTGCCATTCTAAGCTCGATATGTACTTGTCTTTTTCCAGCAACTGCAACTGAAGAGCATCTACCTATAAACAAGAGTTGTCAGTAAAATTAATCTGCTTAATCTCTGGAATGGATCTATGTCACGACTAACAGGGAAAAAAGAACTATTATTTTCTCTTCAATGAAGCTATTAAAATCCGTTTGAGCAGGATTAATACATGCATTGGTGACCAGTTATAAAGAAGATTTGTAGATTTGAGGGTAGTGAGAATTCTTTAGTGGTGAGAGAACTTGGAACTGTGTGCCACCAATGCAAACAGGATTTACATCCTGGTTGCTGAAATAAGTGGACTGATTTTTTCCAAATGCTCGACCCTGCATGAGTTTTCTTTTCTACCGGATCTACTGTTTTCTTCCCTTGTCTTGTTATTCCACCTGTGAGTGTGAGGGCACTATGCAAGAGTACACCCTATAAACTTAGAGAAAAAATAGAGAGTAATAATAATTACCCTCTTCAAACAATTAGCATTCTTTCTGGTCCTGTCAGGCAAGGAAAATACCGGTACTGGTAAGTGGATCAAAGTGAGTACTCAACCAGAACATTTGGATCAAAGTGCATTTTGACCCATGGCAGACAGAGGTCTTTTTTCCCCGGACAAGTCAGCCTAGTGAACGCAAAATAAAGAGACCTCTGCAGCTCTCCAAATAATAATATTTTAGTGTGTTCATTTACTTTGCCTCAGCCTCAACTTTTTCTTGATAAACCTTTTGTGAATCAACAACAAATGAACCCAAATCTAAAGTTCCTAGATTGGAAAAATTATCCTTATTTTAGTACACTTAGTACGTAAACATGCGCAACACATTCTTCAGATCTTAATTACAGTACCTAGTAGAACATTCATTCTTTTAACTAGAAAAATACCTATCCAAGCTAGATCTTGTGATCAATCATGTCCAGGCTATATGTAAATATTAAGCGGCTAATTCATCAACTTAAAATGTGATTGCCATTATAAGGACAGTATTTAAAATCAAGGCGTTTTTCTCAATGCAGACTGCAAAAATGTTGTCCTAAGTTATGAAGCTAAAGTGATCCACAAAATTAATAGTGATGGTCCACCCATCTTTATAATGGTTTAAGGTTTATATATCGCACATCTTGCAAAGTCTCATGGTGGTTTAATGATTCTTTCTCTTGGGTAAGGTCTTCAACTTGTAAACCGTGATGAGTTGGTTACCTCTTACCTCAAGCACATTCTTTTTACATCTCATTAAGAAAAGATGGTAATCAGTGAACATAAAAAGTTTCTTTCAATCCCTATAGACTGCTCGCAATCCCTGCTGAGTTAGTAGAACTGCCCGCTTTGGTCACGCAAGCGAGCCGATGGGAGAATGGTGATAGACTTGCAACCAAAGCGGGCGGTTCAACTAACTCAGAAGAGATTGCGAGCAGTCTATGATCCCCTTAATGTCAAGACACCATACCAAGTGTTGAAACATTGGGTCTTGAATTTTAACTTACATTTGTTATGGTTGAAACCAGAGTAAAGCCATCAAACTGTTTGGATATGAAAGGTACAAAAGTCAGACTGGATCAACTGGGATCGCTCATCTCGGTTCAAGAGAAAACAGTTTAAATTTGTAAACCAAAACTTAAATTCAATGTTTGCCCTGATTTCGGCATGGTTAGCTTAAAGATAAGTGCTAGTATTAAAGGGTATTTTCCCGAGGTCTTATCTTTTTATGCCTCAATCCGAGGTGAGCAACCCCAGTTGATCCAGTCCAACTCTTCTACATGCCTGACTTGTGTAGATTATAGGTTCATTTGGGGCACTTTTTCCAATGTTGGCATTAGTGGTTCATGTACTGTACATATAAATTACATCAAATGCAACACAATGCATAATCAAACAACTCTATAGGGCAGTTGACGAGACTGACAACAAATTGCAAAAATAAATTCAATTAAAATTCATGCAAGCAAATTAAAACTGTACCTTTATTGAAAGACTTTTGTGAAGCTAACAGCTGCAAATTGACTTTTCGAAGATTTCCAATATCCTCTTGCAGTCTTTCTTTCATTAGCTGGCACTCAGTCTCCTTGTCAATCAAAAGCTGATCTATGTTTGCCTTTTCCACTGCCAGCTTCTCGCAGTGTGTTTGCAGCTGGTCAAATTGTGCTCGTAAACTGTCGATTGTCTCAAACACTTCTTCAAGAGCTTCTTCTGCAAACAAGTCAACTTCACGTGGAGTGGCATTGGGCATTTCTTGCTCTGAGTCCATTCTGAACAATGCGCTAATAAGTAATTAGCTCAATTGTAGCCTCAGAAAGATTCCCTGGAAAAATAGAACTATTATCATGAAAAAATATTTTCAACACTACCTATTACATTTGTAAACATACACAATAATATTATTGATCATTCCCCAAAGGTGTCAATAAAACATTCAAGGACAAAACAGAACAATAACTTTTCAGCATCCCAACTGGCTGGAGACAACCAGTTGGCTATTTACAACTGCAGCCAAGATTAGTTGAACCAGGGACTACCAGGATTAAACTCAAGGAATGGTCTAAACCGGTCTTCAACCCAGGATGCCCAGATCTCAAAGCAATCATCCTAATTATTTCTAACTACTGGGCCACACTGCCTCTACCCCAATCGTTATTCTGTAGTATCTTGTTGACATCAGATGAGTACGATGGTAAATTGCCTGCAACCCTGTTGAAGATCCTAGCTTGTATCAACTGAAAATTCTTTGTATACTACGAATCATATTAAGAATCTTATTTAATATTAATCTTTCAACAGACTTACAAAAAAATTGTAAGACCTTGTCACATTTACCGGTAGATTCTTAATATTGTAAGACCTTGAAAGATCCTTGAAACAGATGTTAAGACACATTATTTCAAGACATTAGCCAAGATCTCACAAAATACCTACTCAGATCTTACAACATTTTGATCAGATTCTTTCAAAGATTCTCTCTAAGATCTTACTTAATTCTTCCTGAGATCTTAATACAAGTTTTGATTCTTTCTAAAATTCTTATAAGATAATTCTCAATAAGTAAAGATAATTT
>BLAZ01000506.1:1251580-1259080 GCA_014633955.1 Acropora tenuis
TCATCTTGCTTCGTATAGAATAAATATTTCCCTTTCAATACACTTCAGGGAGAAGAAGTGCTTCTTCTTCGGTGCCGTTTGTTTCTCGAGTTGAGGCACACGCCGAAGCCAGAATATTGTGGATTTTTTTACATGCGCTTGCGTAGTTTTGTTTGTAATTGTCATGTATTGTCCACGAATAATACACTCAGTGGGTTGTCATGGACGAAGTTCCGGTTGAATTATTTTCGTTGCTCAAGCGAATCTGTTGCCAATTTTATTTACTCCCTTATTTATTTGCTGTTTTTAACTGCTAGGATAATGAGAATAAAAGTTGTGTGGTTCTTTAACCTAGCTTAAAATTATGATGACCCGAAATATCTCTAACTACCTTAATCAAAAATAGAATATTAGCAAATGAATCACGAGGCTTGCAAAAACTCTTTTCTCGAGTGCTATTTATACAGCAGTGTTGTAGTTTCTGGCCACTTCCAAAAAGGGCAAAACTTTATCATAGCGACACCGTTCGTTGGAATAAAAACTGGTCCAATTTTAACTGTTAATAGGAGAAACTAGCAGTCTGTTTTGAAAAAATAAATCTATATTTGTTTGTTAACTTCCATTTGGAGTAGGGGGAGGGGGGTGAAAGCCACTCTACCCCACTCGATGCACAACTCCTACTGAAAGAATCAGAGAGCATTGTTTCTTTCATTTTCTTTCTTTCCATTTGAACAATGGACTATCGGGCATCGCACTCATTTAACTCGTTATAAGGAGACTCAACACTTTTAACATTTTTAAGAAACTGCACTATACTGTACGTCACTATTTAAAAATATTGCTCAACAAGACACAAGTTACTATAGCAATAAAAGGACCGTCTAAAAACAAGTTATATTTAGCCATTAAATGCTTGTATCTCAAAAAACGAAATCGGTGACCCCTAATTTTCAATACTGAAAAGTTATTAGGTGGTAAAGGCAAAACCCTCTTTATGGTGGCTTTGAACCCTCTTCAGGGAATTTTCTTTTAACTTGCAGAGATTTTTATCTTAGCCTAGTCTCCTTAGCATCAATTTCATCAACTTGAAAACTGGGCCTCTCCACGTTCGTTTTTGAGATCAAAGCGTTTAAAGACGAAATATAGAGTGCGTTTAGATGAATCTCTTGTTACTATGGTAAACTATTAAGACACATTAAGCATCTTGTCAAGCAATTATTGGTGTTTCGTATGGTACCATAACACTGGGGCTATGTGAAACGATAGACTGCAAAACAGTCGCATTTTTTGCGAACGCAAGCAACGCGATAAATATTCAAATGAAAGGTCTGGAGCGAGTGTAGAAACGGCGAGGGAGAATGGGGAGAGACGCGAAGAAAACGAGTAAGACATTTCCTTAAGTTGTTGAAACTGGTCTTAACATCATATCAAGGTCGTAGGTTAAAATCTCGTTCACTTAGGGAGCGGGGATGAAACAGTTGTGCGATCACTCGCCTCCCACTAACCCCTCCCACTAAGCTCCGGTTCGATTCCGTGACTTGGGGTCAGTTATATATGGGTTGAGTTTGTTGGTTCTCTACTCTGCTCCGAGAGGTTTTTCTCTGGGTATTCCGGTTTTCCCCTCTCCTCAAAAATCAGCCTACGATTTGACATGAGTTGGTTTGATTTGATTATTGATTCCTGTACAGTACAGTACCTGTTGTACGCATATCGATGGTTTGGCCACACCCTGTTGGGGTTAAGGTGTGTCACCTTGGTTGTATTATTTTGTTTTGTTTTTTAACTTACATTAAGTCCATTATCATTATCATATCAAATTGAATTCTCTAGGCTTAAATTCATTTCCATCCTGGTTAGGGAGCGTTCGTATTTCTCTCAAAATTAGAATTAAGACGGAGGTCCCGAGTTCGAATCTAAAGCCTGGTTTCCATATGATCTGCAACGGTCTGCGACCATCGGAAGCTGTCTGTGTCGGTCTTAGTGCAGACGATCGAAGGCACAGGAAGCAAATGTTTTCATTTAAATCTGAAGCGATCGCTGACAAGCGTACCACTAGTCGTCTGTAAAGCGAGGAGAAAAAGGAACGCGCTTGCTTCGAGTCAGATTGGACGTGTTTCAAGGCGAACATTAGGGAGTTTACGCAAACACGACGTCGACGGCAACGAGAACGTCATCTGAAAATGTAACTTCTCGTTTCCGCAGTCATTTCTGAATTATTCAAAGTCATCATGGTTGCAAAATGTGTCCTAACTATCCAGGAATTAAATTGGAACCCGGCGCTTCAGAGATAAGAAGACAAAATTGAACATTTGTCATATTGTGCTCACGTCGTCCTCACAACTGCAAAGTAGGTCATTTCACGTCGTAGAAAGAACGAGAACGTCTGCGGAATGTCCAATAATGAAAAATGCTCGTGCAAAGCGTGCAAATCTATTGTTTTTCACTGTCAAATATGCAAATTTGTGACGTTCTTGTCGCGTCGTCGTCGTGGTTGCGTAAACTCCCTAATAGTGAGTCGCCGATAGGAAGCAGATCATCTCAGATACACGTTTCCATTAAAAAATGTCTTAGTCGGAAGCGTCGAAATGGTCGGGGAAGTAGAACTAGATTCAACATTCCCGATCATCCAGACCGTGTGCCGCAGATCACCGCAAACGCCGAGGACAGATGTTTCCATACGTCTGCAACGTGGCGCAGACCTATCGGCGATCGTGTCGCAGATCTCAGACCGTTGCAGATCATATGGAAACCAGCCAGGCTTTGACGTGCCTTTCGCAGGTGCGCACCATATTACTTCACCATAAATTAAGAAATTCATTATAATAACTTAGCATGATTAAAGCTGTACATTACGATTGGCGCGTGAAATCTTGCGCATGTGCAAGAAAAACCTCGACCCGTAGGATCGATCAAAAAAAAAAAAAAAAGAAAAAGAAATAATCGAAGCCGAATCCTTGAATATGAGCCTTACTTCCTAGAGTATAAGGTGAGCAAAGAAAGGAACTGGGAAGAGCCAAGCCGCAATGGAAAATGTCACGGTATGATTTTTACGGATTAACCCCAAAATTATGTTCAGGTACCACCAACTGCGAGCCCCCCTGCTTTGAGCAATTTTCGCAAATTGGCAAACAAATTTTAGCTTTACAAACGACTACATAAGACCGTCATCAGAGTAACTTTGAATTTTAAGACGATCTTAGATCCGAAAAAGCGAGTGTCTAAAAATAAGGAAAATGCCCTCTCCACTTGGCCTTCTTAAATACAGCGGTTTGAATTTTTTTGAGAGGAAAAGCACACACACACACACACAAAAAAAAGAAACGAAACCAAAAACAATTGATCTGCACGCGCGTTTTAAAATGTCGTACATTTCCTTGCCATTTTCGTCCTCACAACGCCGTGAAATGGATAAATTTAAGACTGCCAGGACGACGAGATTACCAGACGATAACTTTTCAATTTATTTGTTTCGTTTTCTAGTCTAAATTTGAAGATCGGTAAATTCATATCATGACTTCGAGCTAAATAATCGTCCATTGTTGCCATTCAAAGAAAACATCTTGATTGTGACCGGTAAATGAAACTGGAGTCATAGTTTTAAAAGGCACTTTACTTAAAAGTATTAATAAAACAGCTGCGTCCTAAAAGTGAAAAAAACTGAAAAACCTTGATTTTCGTCCTAAGATTTTGGGCTATGTCCATTTCTTGGCTGCTCTGTTCAATTCATCGACTGAGAAAAGCGCTAGTTTTTGTTAACAGTGTGACTTTCGGCGCCAACACCGTTTGTAGCGATTTTTATCAATTATTCCATGCTAGCACAATTCAAGTAACCTCCAAATTATTATAATTGGGACTAGACCTTTTCACGGTAAAATTAACTTTTTATGAACGCAGCTGCGATCAGAAACAATGCTTTCTTTGAGAATGGACGAATGGATTTGCAGTTAAATTGATATGGATTTCAGCCACATTGCACTCGCATTTAGCCAATCATAAACCCCTTACCAAAGCAAGTCTTGGCAATAGGTTTGTTTTAAACCGGTTATTTAAAAGCAAACAATCGCACATTTAGCTCAAAGTCAAAGTGCAGTTTATACCAAACTGTAATAACAGCTCTTTTTTTCAGGTGTTTATGGAGTCGACATTTCTCAGTTACGTTTCTGCCATTCTTTACTCCTGTTTTGTTTTTCTCGCGAAATATGTCGCTGCCACAAGCTTCAAAGGCACTATAGAATACGGCGACGGAGATGTAATAAGATACGCAAACTTTGTCCCTTTCTACAACCATAAACTGAATCATTCTGTAGGAGAGACTCGAATGGTGAACAGCGAAGAAGAGTGCATTGAGATTTGCACAGAGATAGAACACTGTTTATCAGTGAATTTTAAAACAACTCCAAAAGCAAATGCAAACAAGAAATACATTTGTGAAGTCTTAAACACCGACAAATTTAACTCCTACAATTTCTTCGTGGCAGCTTTGGATTTCAACCATTACAGTTTTACGGTAAGTTTTTTGACAGTCTTACGTTGCTCTAAGCTGCGATTTTAGATTGAAACACACGAAAACAAAGGCTCTTTTTAATCATTACATCGTGGTTTCTACCTGTACAATGGATGCTAATTTAACCAGTGTTTGGAGATACTTTGAAAACTTTGAAAAGCTACAGAAATACCATCTGTAAGGACTGTTCTTATGAGTGCACTCTGGACTTCAGTTAAGGTTTTATGAAAAAAAAATGAACCTAAATGTAGCTTTTCGAAAACCAAAGAAATTACAGTTTTTCCATGATAGACAAAAGTTGTAGGGAACACTCTTCTCAAAGGTGACTTTGATAATGTTGAAAAAAAAAATATTTGTTGCGCTTGCTAATTAAGCAGAAAGGAAACAAGTTTAATTTAACATTCTCCCTCTGTTTTCTGCAAATCCGAAACCTGTAGGGAGCAGAATCTCATGTTGGGACTTTTAAAGGCGGCAAGAAAAAAAACCCTACAAAACAACAGGTTTGATTAATGTGCAAAGACAATGTTTCTTTTCCAGAACACCTGGGCCGGTATGTCAGTTTACACTGGTTTAAGCGAACAAAATGATCCTCGGGCTTAAAAGGAAAGCAATGTTTGAACGGAATACCCAGAAATCAACTGTAGTAATATTAAAATTTTCATTCAAACTGATTACGCCTTTCATTAATTTGCTTTTCTTCGTTACAAAAAAGTAATGCGTCTTTTGATGCCTTGGCTGTAGTTAACAAAAATGTCGTACTCCTTAGCTTTGCCCGAAGCGTTTTGTTGTTTCTATATGTAGAATTTTAATGAGGCCGCCTTTTGAGAAACAAATTTGAAATTGAGAAAACAGCGTCATTAACATTTTCGGGCGTTTAGGGACCATTCATTATTTATGCCAGGGGGAGGGCTGGCAAGAATGAGGGGGGGGGGAGAGATCACCACAAATTCAGGATAGGCAGAGGGGGTGTCATTAGGTGAACTGCAAAGAGAGGGAGCTCTGTGAATTTTTTTTGGTTTTATTTTCAAATGCGTTTACTGCGATGAAGATGTGAGTATTATTTAAAGATTAAAGATTCACCCTAAAGTGGGTGTCAAGTACAACAGGACACTAAGTCCCCTACAAGGCATTATTTATGGAACAGGTGGAATCGGCCTTAAAATCCTCTTCGAGAAGGATCACTCCATTTGGAATTGATAAAACTTTAAGATAAATATGCCATTTTGAAAATGAGGAAATCACAGCGGGAGAAAGTGTTTGCACGAGGACCACCATGTAAAAATATATAATTCTGCAACATTTGTAACATATGAAAACATTCAGTGAAAGTAATATTCTGTGTTCTAAATTGAGACTCAAATGTGCGGCGCGAAATCGGAATACTTAACAATTATTCGCCGAAGGCGAAGTGATTATCGATGAATATTCACCAATAATCAATGAGCCTGAGGCGAATAAATACACAGGTGATTATTTCAAAAAGAGAGAAAAAAAAACATTTCAACGTGAAATCATCTTCACTTACAGTGGCAAAACGACTACTGGCAGCCATTTTGTCCGTCGAGGTGATTACCGGCTGATAATCCGAGATAACGAGCCAATGAGAGAGTGCGATTTTGTATAATCACCTGTGTATTTATACTAAAAGTAAATATTCTGAAAATTAAATGAGCGATTCCAGAGTTCCAATCAAATTTGTATAGGTAATCACATGATTTCGAGTGCAATTTGGAATAAATAAGAACTAGTAATTTTTTTCAAAGACGACCAAAAATGCACGAGCCTATAGTACGTACAGCGAGAGCAATTTGTAATTAATTTTTACAAGTGCATATTTTTTCCAAATTGCACGAGAAAAATCATGTGATTACTTATTAATAATATACATGAAAAAATTCGAAATGGTTAAGCAGAGGAAACGCACGCGCCATCCAGGGCGCGCACTTGATTTGAAAACAAGAGATTTGATTTGTTCTGACCAAACCCTATTGTTTATTAGCCAATCATAATCCAGACTTTCGATGTGTTATTTGCACTGGTATTACACTTTTTGCACTGTGTTACACTTGAAACTGCACTGCTCTCAGCCAATCAGAATCGAGCAGTTTTTTCATGTATATTATTATCGTAGAAAAAAACATGAAATGCTACTTAAATAAACTTGCCTCCGGCCTTTAACGACAAATGAAAAAATCGCTACGGCTTTACGTTCTTCTTTCATGTAAAGTTGAAATAACAGATCTAATCTAGGGGCGAATCTAGGGGAAGGGTGCAGGGGGTACGCACCCCTTCCCCCCCCCTCTTCCTAGTAGAAGGGTCAAGGATAGGGTTATCCTATCAGCCGAGACAACTCTAACTGACCTTGGTAACCGCACCCGGCTAGGAAACCAGCAAAAATTTGTCCCGGGAGGTTAGGTATAGTTACCCCTAGCAGAGCGTTTATAAGGCAGGTAGGGTAACCCTAATATCTGGGTAACCCTACATGTATCTGCCTTGTAAACACATTGCTCAAGAAAAGAAGAAAAGTGTGAGCGCTAGGGTAACCCTCCTAGGGTAACCCTGGCACTAGGGTAACCCTCCCTCCTTAGTAAATAGGGCCTAAGAATCCCAGATGGACGGAGGCACGAACAAGGGAGAAGTTGAATCAGGGATTATCAGGATGAAATTCAACGAGTGGTCAGAACGGGGCTTGAAGCCGGGAACTACGGATCACAAGGCAAGCGCCCTAACCACTGGGTTACACTGTCTCCAAGTCTCTTTTTCTAGTGTTTTGTGTCCCCAGAGATACAGGGTTGAATCTCTCAGTAGGTCTGACATTTAGTGGGTTGTTTTTAGACGCCGTGTGAACACAGTCCTTGCAAGAATGGAGGCACTTGCCACGCGGTGGACAATTGGAGAGATTTCAGATGCGACTGTTTACCAAGTACACGAGGAAGAACATGCTCTGAGGGTTTGTGTCTTGTGCTATTTGAGAAAACGCAAGAACCCGTTAATCCCACAGGAATTAGATATAGTGC
>BLAZ01000506.1:1305958-1307845 GCA_014633955.1 Acropora tenuis
CTTTCATTTACAGCTTTATTACTGAACAAGAATTTGGAGTGCTATATATGCGAAGCATAACAGACTAAAAATCTTTAATTTAGACAACGCTTTAATTTAGACAGACTTGAGAGAAAACAGGTCATCGAACCCTTAGCTGATGCCCTGGGGCTGCCAGCGCTCAAGGGCTGACAAGCTAGAAGGCCTTTGCGTGGTGCTAAAGCATCTGGTATATCCATGCAGGTATAGCAAAGTAATACACCGATTTGGGCTAGCAGTGCCAGAGCTAGACATGATCAACAATGCTGGAGAGTAATTCATATACCAGAATCACCACCACAACCTGACTGGGTGGAAAGCGAATCTTCTTAGCCTAGGAAAAACTTCAAACTTAAAGCAGTGGCAGCGAAGGGTTCTCCCCTGAGAAACTCCTTCGGAATCATCGACGGGAGTGTGAGGCCCATACCACAACCGGGCGAAGACCAAAAAGTTGTGTACGATGGGTACAAGAGGATCCATGCCCTAAAATTCCAATCAGTTACACTGCTAAATGGGCTAATTGGGCATCTCTTCGGACCAGTAGGTAATAGTTGGTTTCACGTTGGAAGCCTTTCATGTTTATTTTTAAAAACACATGCAATTGTTTTGGATTCTAAATTTACATTGCTTCCCCACCCATCCCCCCAAAAAAGAAAAATGGTGGGGATTTTGATGAGGAAAACCGAGGAGAAATCACTTGAAAAGTATTATCATTATCCATACAGTGGCATAGTATATCTCATGCAGTATATGTATAGTAATGTATGCTTGCTGTTGCGACTTTTAAATACCAAAGTATTGATTTAACTGCGTATAAGTGCCATTATAGATGATATCGATACTCATCTTGTCAAGTGCTTTGGGTATGTCCTGACGCAAAACGAAGGCAATCCAGAGGGCATTCAAAAGGGTTCCAAGATAATTCCAAACCATGCTTTTGGGGAGTCACCATAAAAAAAATTTGCAAAAAGTTATCAGCACCAGTCATTACCTCATGGCAAGGATCTTGAATGAGGGGACCTAAGGCAGATTTGTTACAGGTGAAGTAGACAGTTACTATTATTGAGCAGTTCGTCACAAATTATGTTACACGTAAGCACAAGATACAGAACTTGGCACAAAAATAACTTTCTTTTGTTCCACATCTTTAGGTTTTTGAAATCTTGGCAACTTATGCAGACAAGCTTTCACAACCGGGTTTCAGTTCATGTCCCTCAACGTCTACACTTTTCAGGTTCTGCCAGCCTAAGGAGCAGAGTCCCACTTGTTGTGGCTGCCACCAAAAACAGTGCAAAATCAACAAAATGTAAGGTACAGTATGCAACAATACATGTAAATCAACTAAATGGGATTCATATGCTAACTATACAGCCCCACTGGGAATGTTTTATGGCACAAAAATACAAAACTCAATATTTTTCTGCAGAGATGTGTGATGAAAAGAATAACTTTAATGCCAAAAAAAATTGGAGAAAAGAACAAACTGAAGCTATATCATTTAGATGATCCAGGCAGATATTTCACAGTATCAGATAAATCCATACAGTATATTGCCAATAGAAAATGATAGCAAGCAAACTTATTTAGATAGTCATTACTTGAAGACTGAAATCAGATGCAGTACCTAGTTTAAACTTCTAGACAGTTAATGACTTTTAATCTTTTTACATCTTTCCCCTGGAAGTATCATTGTAAAGTTCAACAAAAACCAGGAAAAGGAGAAAAAAAGAAAGA
Source organism: Acropora tenuis (assembly GCA_014633955.1). NCBI lineage: Eukaryota > Metazoa > Cnidaria > Anthozoa > Scleractinia > Acroporidae > Acropora > Acropora tenuis. The sequence continues at coordinate 1,307,711 of BLAZ01000506.1, forward strand.
GAGAGACCATTAGAGCATATAAAAAGAAAAGAATACTTTAGAAGAAAGCTAGAAATTTAGAGACAGGCCAGGCAGCAGTACTTGAAGGAACGACACGTGGGGGGGGGGGGGGGGGGTTGCTTATTAGTAAACTTT
>BLAZ01000508.1:37092-38421 GCA_014633955.1 Acropora tenuis
TTTTATTCAACGTCAAGATAAATTATTTTCATTCAAGTTCAACAAAAATATTTATTCAACATTTTGCAAGTTCCCGGACATCGGTAAGTTCCCATTCAACAAAATCGACACATCCCTAGCGCCCTGTCATTCTGTAAAAAGCACGTTATTAATTGAACAAGACGATTTAAGCTTAGTTGATTTCACATCCGCAGTTCAATATCTGAAAAATTTCAAATATCATTTCACATTCATTCCTCAGTCACGGGCTCATTAGAACCCACAAATGACCAGCTCCCAAAGTCAGTGGTTTCATAACTCAGATGGTTGCAGCGTCGCACCGGTATCGCGAGGTCACGGGTTCAAACCTCGTTGAAGACCTGAATTTTTCAGGCTTCTATATGCAATTGCATAAATTGCATTCATAACTACGAGGATCATAGCTTACTTGACGATTTAAGCTTGTAAGTTGGACTGCGGCTACACGTGCGCTTCTAAGGGTGTCGATCACGAACACTGTGTAGTGATTCTAAATTAAAACAGGATGTGTAACACATATCCATGTCTCAAACAAAGATCATAAAAACCGCAATCGCATTGGGAAAAAAATGTAAATTTACCCCTAAACATATCTTTAAACTCGAAAGAAATGCACTGTCACACCACTCGGGGTCACGGTGTAAAACAGCATCTTGAATTGATTTTGGTCGATTTGAACGCGGCCCATTACTGGGAGAAAGTCTGCTGAAACGTATTGATCTTCTCTTGTAGTTACATTGCGATCAACTGGTTGCACTGTTAAACTGGCAGTCAAAACAACGCCGCTAAAGAGCGAAATTAAGACGAAATGAACATTATGGGCCAGAATTTAACGAAAAGTAAGACTAAACTCAGGTCTTAGGTCTTTCTTTTCGAGGGTCTCAGTTTTCGTAACACCCTCTCCCCTTCAATTCAATGCTTTGGCTGACAGGTTATGTTCATACGCGAAAGAGACACGAGGCAGAGGCAGAGGAACAGTCGGAATTCGCCTCATGAAAACATGCTGGTCTCTGTGCGCTGAAATACGCTTTCCCCTCACCTGAGGATAAAATCTATCGAAACCTTCCGCAAAAATATAAGGTGGAAATCAATTTAAATCGATTAAAAAACCAAACTATTGAGTGTTCTACATCGTTTGTGTTAGTTAAATTAACAATAGACTGTGTTTAATGAACTGCGTGAGATTCCTTATCATGTCGATGCAAAGAAATTTTAGCCAACACTTACGATCAATTTCTAGCCTTGTGCGTGTAAGCAGGCGTTCCTTAGTGCTGGAGGATGATAGCAAACAGCTCACGAAATAATCGTGCC
>BLAZ01000508.1:42921-45421 GCA_014633955.1 Acropora tenuis
CTCCCGTGGAGTATTTGTGAAGACAGTAACCCATTGGACTAATTGTGTTCAGGGGACCTAAAATAACAAGAAAAGTGATGTTCCCACCTTTGCAACCCGCACGGAGGAGTGTTAAGGTGAGTTTTAAAAAAAACACGGTAAACCACCAGCATAGAAACCAGGCTATGGATAAAACCATATCGTATCTTCGATTCACAAGGCTCAAGTCTCCGCAAAATATTAGAATGTGTTAACGCTTTAACTGCCGTAGGTGCCCTCAGGGCACTTATAAATAGATTTTACTCTGTCTAACGCCAGACTATTTTACTCGTCAATGGGGAACCCTTGGCAGTGAAAGGGTCAATGTCGCCATTAAGTATGCAATAATATACGATCTAACGTATTGTTTCGCTGTCACGTGGTCACTTTGACATGAGAATGAGGCTCCGAGTGGTTGCCGGCAAAATCGAGAAAACGTTTAACGAAATGCGTCCATTGTTGCAAGGGTAAAAAAACAAAACCATTCTTATTAAGAGAGGTAATTGAGTAATTTCATGAATTTTTCTTTTTTTAAAATAAATTTTCTCGCATTAGAGCTTAGAAAAACCACAGGTAACCCATCCTAGAGAAGCACGATTTTTGGTTCCTATGAAAAATATTAACGACAAAAATCTCGAAGAACCCGTTTTTTTTTTTAATGTTGAAGTTCACCTAGAGTCCCTTTCTGAAGAGTGGAAGGCGAAGGCCTCCCTTTTCTATTCTTTTCTTATGTCTTTTGCCTTGTCAGGGAGATGAAAAGATGTGAACACTGTGACCTGGCTTCCAAGTGTTGCTTTAGTTGGCTCAGTTCTCAAAGGAACGTTTCAGGGCTATGGATGCAATGCAATTGCTGGTGACTACATGTCAATCATTAACTGATCAAGTGGTAGTCGGGTGGGCACTTGTTGTTATATCTATGTTTCACATTTTGTGGTGACTAGTCATCGTTCTTACATCCATTCTGTAAGCAGCCTGCATGCAAGCTCTGGGGGTCTCCGAGAGCTGGCTCATATAGTTAATAGAATAGTAGTTAGCATAGTGGGTTAGGTTGCATGTTAGACTTTACTGTTGTTAATAATCCATTAATAATACTTCTAAGATCTGAAAAATATGACTCTTATGATATGTAAGAAACTGAATTGACAGCCGAGGGCGTTATCCTCCGATATATCAGCTACCCGGAGAGGGGTTTACTTATTTTATTACCCGCCGAATAATTTCTCAAGGAGAACGCACGTAGATCGTTCCTATATATTTTGTGGATTTTTTCGTGTTTCTTGGAATTTTCAATCAGCTTCTTAATTTCTCTTTCACTTGCTTCCGCCAAACAGTTTTTTCGGGTTTTCCTTCCATGATCAATTCAAATTCGGACAAAAAACCGAGATATTTTCGCGCCAAATGAAGGCTATTGTTTATATATATACAACAATCTATATTTATGGAACTTCAACTCAGGCTATTTTCCCCCGACAAGAATGTGCAAGAAGAATATCTTTTCAATTTCAATACCTTAAATTATGTTTTTTTTATTCAACGTCAAGATAAATTATTTTCATTCAAGTTCAACAAAAATATTTATTCAACATTTTGCAAGTTCCCGGACATCGGTAAGTTCCCATTCAACAAAATCGACACATCCCTAGCGCCCTGTCATTCTGTAAAAAGCACGTTATTAATTGAACAAGACGATTTAAGCTTAGTTGATTTCACATCCGCAGTTCAATATCTGAAAAATTTCAAATATCATTTCACATTCATTCCTCAGTCACGGGCTCATTAGAACCCACAAATGACCAGCTCCCAAAGTCAGTGGTTTCATAACTCAGATGGTTGCAGCGTCGCACCGGTATCGCGAGGTCACGGGTTCAAACCTCGTTGAAGACCTGAATTTTTCAGGCTTCTATATGCAATTGCATAAATTGCATTCATAACTACGAGGATCATAGCTTACTTGACGATTTAAGCTTGTAAGTTGGACTGCGGCTACACGTGCGCTTCTAAGGGTGTCGATCACGAACACTGTGTAGTGATTCTAAATTAAAACAGGATGTGTAACACATATCCATGTCTCAAACAAAGATCATAAAAACCGCAATCGCATTGGGAAAAAAATGTAAATTTACCCCTAAACATATCTTTAAACTCGAAAGAAATGCACTGTCACACCACTCGGGGTCACGGTGTAAAACAGCATCTTGAATTGATTTTGGTCGATTTGAACGCGGCCCATTACTGGGAGAAAGTCTGCTGAAACGTATTGATCTTCTCTTGTAGTTACATTGCGATCAACTGGTTGCACTGTTAAACTGGCAGTCAAAACAACGCCGCTAAAGAGCGAAATTAAGACGAAATGAACATTATGGGCCAGAATTTAACGAAAAGTAAGACTAAACTCAGGTCTTAGGTCTTTCTTTTCGAGGGTCTCAGTTTTCGTAACACCCTCTCCCCTTCAATTCAATGCTTTGGCTGACAGGTTATGTTC
>BLAZ01000508.1:60421-62768 GCA_014633955.1 Acropora tenuis
AAGCGCAAAGTACCTGTTTCTAACTTTGAGGTTAGTGTTTCACTTTGTATTCAGGTTATTTTTAGGTTAGGACTAAGGTTACTGTGTATGTCTCTTCAAAGATTATAGTTAGCAGGACACTTTTGTCCATATTTCTCACCAGAAGTGATGGTGAAGTTTACAACAAAGGCGATAGGATGCTTTATGATGCTTATTGAAACTGGCAACTACATACATCTAATTATGTGCATTTCTGGACATATCTTGTCTTTTAGCCAGCTCTCTAAAACCTCTCAGTAGGGTAGTGACAGCATGCAAAAAAGTTGATATCAAACATGTCAAATTACCACAGTAACAAGATTGAAAAACTAACATTTCAAGCATTAGCCATTCACTCTGACTTCCAGTAATAATTACTATGCCTGTGATCTCATGATCATGGGTCCAAGGCACCTGGAAATTTTTCACATTTTTTGGCAACTGCTCAAGTTACTACCATTCATAACTTTGATGATCATTCCCCTGGAGATAGATTAATTCATTCATTCTTTAATTCTTTAATTTATTGCTAAGAAAAAAATTTCAAGTAACAATAGAAGAAAAAGCAAAAGAATGTTTTTATTTCCCTGATGAGGGAGCTTAATAATAATTATTGAAACCACAGGGGTGTACAGTACTTCTCGAAAGTAAGTTGACAGTCTCAACTCAATCCTTGAAACTTGATTCTCCCATCATGATGGTTGAGACATTTGAGTTTCTAGATGCAAGAATCAGTAATCATGATTTGAGAGATGAGGTTCAAGAATTGAGAAATGAGGAATATTCATATATTTGAACTGGTGTGAGAATTGGCAATAATTCATCTCTCAAAGAGAGAACAATATTAAACCATTCACACACAGTTATCAGTTGTTTGTAGATGTCCAATCCAAACAGACTCTCAGGGTTACAATAAAATTATGGTGTCTTAAAGTGCTACTATGACGAAAATCACATCTTTTCTATTGAAGCCATTTTAAGACATAAACAAGTAGCCCGCATGAGAAGAAAAATGCTGTTTACTATTTTCAAATATCTCTTTTTGTTCCAGAGATATTCAAGTTTTTAAAATATGCAAATTAGCCTAGTGATGACATCATAATTTTATACTCAACCAAGTTTTGATCAATAGGATGAAAAAAGATATCTCAGACATCATCAGTCATCTGATTTGCATACTTTACACATTAATTTTTTCAAACTTGAATATCTCCGGAACTAATGCAGGTATTAGTAAATGGTAAACAGCATTTTCATTCTTTCATAGAATTCTATGCAATACACCTAAAAATTCAAGGGGTAAAAATGTGGTCATAGTAGCACTTTAAAACATGTATTGAAAATCTTATTGGAGTATTGAAACATCACATGTTTATTCTTAAAATTGTCTGCAAAGATAATTTATATGAGTTCCTGTTATGTCTGCACAAACTGGCTGTATGGCCTTGGCTGTGCAATTTATGGAACCGTAAATGACACAAACCAGCAGTCTACAAGTTTAAACTAGGAAGAAAAGCTAAGAAGAAATTAATTGTTTTCATTCTAGATTTGAAAGAGACATACAATTATTAGCAATGTTATGCAATTCACATTGTAGACAATAATTATTAAAAATTTAGGTTCTTGAATAAAGGAATAATCTAGTTGTAATATTACTGATTTTTCCTTTTCCTTTTCTCTGGTTTTCAGCTTTCACTTGGATCACTGCGGTTCCTTGCCCTGGTTTCTAGAAAAGGTACACATACAAGGATGGAGCTACACTGTATTAGATACTGTAAAAGCATAATGACTGCATCAGAAATCCATCATGTTATTTTGAAGAGGGAACCATTGCAAATGCATTCACCTGACCAAGGTGATTTGGCTAAATTTGAGAGGCCAAGAATGTCTCTTTTATCCAGGGAAAATACTGTATGTAGCTGGCTGCCTACTCGTAGGGACACTCCTGTAAATATTGGGTAAACTTGTCATGTTTACAGGTAATTTAGTGTCTGTGCTAGACACAGCGATATGAAATAATGTAAATTCCAAACTGAGTTAGAATGTGGAGTTTGGGTCTATGAGATTATTATATCCATGAACTTCCATTATTGGCAGCTAGCTCCTAGATTGAGACCACTCCATGGCTGACAAATCGGAGTGGCTGTACACCGAGGATAAGCAATGTCACTTGTGAGCTCTTTTGGTGTGTTCTGTATTTCATGGGCAAACAGATCCTATAATAGCATTCACACTACTATTAATTTTTATTTTACTACCCTAGACAACATTCAAGGGAAGAGTTTTCATGACTCATGCAACCAAGGCAATTTACAGGTAATAAATTATT
>BLAZ01000508.1:107345-109845 GCA_014633955.1 Acropora tenuis
AAGAAACCATTTATGACAAACTAATAATTTGGTTCATCTTTATAGGGAAAAGGGTGGAGTGGAAGCTGAACGAGCAGAAAGAGAGCGTTGGATCACAAGAGAGCGGAAAAAAATAATGGATAGTGTTCATGGTTATGTGATCCCTGAACTTTTTGTTTTTATTTTCATTATTTAAACTGAAAGTTTTATACAGTACTTTGTGGTGTGGTGTATTCTGTTCATGTTTTTTTTTGTCTCTTTCTCAGTTATGCCCAGAAATGCATGTTATTAGATGTGTGCTCAATATTGATAAAGGTCCTAATATAGTCCCAGTATTGATAAAGGTCCTAATATAGTCCCAATATTGATAAAGGTCCTATGCCTTGTCCTATTAGGTCAAGGCATAACCTTATTTTTTTAACATCAGGGTTGAAGTTGGCTTTGTTTTTTAGGTTAGCTTTTCGGGTTACTGCTTTTGCCTCTTTGAGGAGCAAAATTAGGAGGACACTTTATCATTCTTTGCAACCCCCAGAGTACAAAAATCTGTGTGATGCTTATTGAAATCTCCATGCATCTAACGGGTACAATCCTGAACGTGCAGTATCTCCTATTTCTTTCACAGCATTGTCAAAAATTAGACAGGGAAAACCTGGGTGGGAGAATGTAAGTATGTCAAGCTGTTCTGTTTATTTTTAGTTACAATTTTCGTTTTGTGAATGACGGTTGCTTGGCAATGGGTAAAGGTATGTACTACTGAAAAGATTTGTGAGTTCCAGGGAGGAATTGAACTCACGACCTCCATAAAGCCAGTCAGATGCTCTAAGCACTGAGCTACGGGAACCTCTGGTGAGCTAAGGTCGTTTGACTGGGTTCTTCTTCACACCAATAATCTTGTCCAACTAGCTCTGTGACTTCATCAATGTGTCTTTCATTCAATATGACATATATATGACCGATATATGAAATGTGGAATGTTGTTGACTGGATGTATGATGCATGATTTGTATCATAAATCCACAGGTGCATTGAGTACCATTCTACCTTCATAATTATAATTTTCTTTTTGTTAAATGAGAAAAACTTTTGGAAAACCATTTTTTTTATAATTTTGATCTATACATATGATATTGATACATGAATTTCATGTATTAGAATTGTGGATTGAAATGATCCTGCAGCGCCACTTATGCAGTGGCAAGAAAGACCTGAAAAATTCAGTCCTGAACCAGCTCCCAGGTGGCCTGATAGCTCAACTGGAAAGCATTGCACCTGCAATGCATAGGTCAGTGCTCAAATCCCCATTCAGGCCTGAATTTGTCAGGTCTTTCTTGTGAACGTTTATGTAGCACTAAATATACTGTGAGGATTATAAACACATCCATTCATTGGTTAATAATAATACAGTGCATGTTCCTGAATTTTTGTTCCAGAGTGTTTGATCCTGTCCAAGTGGGTTAAACAAATAAATAAATGAAATGAAAATAATCCTGTAAACCCCCCCCCCCCAAAAAAAAAAAAAACCTATGGGTTGAGGGTAGATCTGTTTGTGTCTCTTGCAATTAAATTATTGTAATTTGCAATTTCTCAAGGATAAAGTCAACGAGGAAGCTAAGGAGGAATGCCCTGATATCGGTACCACTGAAAAGCTGTCGGACGGAAGTAACAGCGAAGACAGTGACAGTTCTGAGGAAAAAGAAGCAATTGCAGAAGAGAAACAGGAAACAGAGACTAGGTCATGTGATGTCCCCAGCATTAGGGGAGGAAATGATGAATTTAAGTCAGAGAATTCAGATCCAGTTTACTCTGAACAGCATGTTGAAGAAATGGCAACTATTTGCAAGGGGGCTACAGCTGTGCCAAGACACATGATTACTGAACAAGGAATCTTTGGTGGAAGGCTCAAGTATCGTGAAGACACAGCTGGCCCCTTGATTACAGAGATAGTGACTGCAGAAGGTGACTTAAATGCATGCGTTGTATCTTCCTTTCCTCAGTTAGCCTTGAAATTTTGGAATCAGACGAGTTGATGAGCGAGACATAGTTGGATGTTACTCTGGCTTAAAATGAATGCATCTTAAAAAGTTACGATTAAGGACCCAATGTCCCAATGTTTCGGCACTCCTGTCTAATAAAGTTGTTACGCGACTTCTTTTATACACTCACTAATGAGGGTTTATTCTCATTAATGAGGTGTAAATCGTTGTCAGGTAAAAGCCCGCCATCATCACGGTTCAAAGGAGTGTGGACGGAGTTTATGTGCCAGGCTTCCAAACCAAGCCGTTGATGGTACTGCCGTTTATACGCTCACTCGTCAGTGAGTGTGTAAAAGGAGTCGCGTAACAGCTTTAAATCACCCCTGATGAAGGCACAAGACAGGAGTGCTGAAACGTCGGGAGTTGTAACTTTTAAAGCTGCATTCGTTTTAACCCTTTCGCTCCCGAGGGATTCCCCATTGACGAGTAAAATTGTCAGCGTTAGACAGAGTAAAATCTATTAGTGTCAGTGGCAGTTACGGGAGTGA
>BLAZ01000508.1:117345-119430 GCA_014633955.1 Acropora tenuis
AGCATTTGCCAGTCAAAACCTCAAATTTGCCAAACAAATGTCCAATGACTGGCACTAATTTCCAGGCTTTCCATGGGATTTTTGTAACTGATGGTGAAACTGTAAGGGTCCCAAAGAATATGAGACTGGCAGCAAAATCATAAGACTTCTTTCAATCAAGGAAAGAAGATTTGCAAAACAAATGATCCATTGAATTTTAGACCACCACAAGCAAAACCTAAAATACACACATAGCTCGCAATTGGTTGAATGGCAAAGTCAACCCAGGTGAGGGATTGAATAAAAGCCTAGGTAGAGATAGAAGGAATGAAAGCTGTTTTACCTGGTACTTTGGTCTTTGATTCATCACCCTTTTTATAATTAAGTAGTTAACTTTTAAACTTAAGACCTTAATTTTTAAATTTTGCATTTTTGGGTATGAATTGATGCTGGATAGATGTTAATGTTTATTTTCAATACAGTGACCTAATATATGTTTCTTCCATACGTTTATTTTTCAGAGTTAAGTGGAGAAAATTACTTTTTGATTGCTGCAGAAACTTTCCTTGAACCACAATAGAGGTAAAATTTTCAGTTGACAGGTAAGAAATTTCATTCTCATTACGTGAGATGATAATTTACAATTTTTTTGGCTGGGGTCAAAATGATTTGTTAGACTGAATTTTATTTGTGCTCTTCCCTTTTTAGTGGATGAATGTTGATTTAACTGCAGGACACAGGTACATCATGCGGAAGAGAAATATAGTCAAACGCAAACATAGCACGGAGGTACTGCAAGTTATCTTACTTTTGTATCAATGATGGATCTCTAGATTTTGAAACGGGACCTTGTCATTTCTGCGTAATATACAGATAGACGCCTGACTACTTTTAAAGGCATTGCTTAGATTTCCTTTTAAACTACTCAAGAACATGTAGCCAAAAATTCTAGCCCTTATGACCACATTAAGGTTTATATATTGCACTTCAGTACAACAGAATGGCTAACAAGTTTTTCTTCTATAAACAGACTAAAATGAAGTGTGTACGAAAATGTGATTTTGGAAGTGTTTGCTATATTGTGGCATGTCTGTTGGGCAAATAATTTCTAGTCTTTGTGAAAGAAGAATTGACAAAATCATGGAAACTGACTAATCATGTTCTTTCACACTAGGGTGCTGTGTCTTAAAATAATGCCATCCCTTTAAAAAGTGACATCAAAGGTGTTTTGTGTCTGAAAATAGAAAAACAATGCAAGCAAAAACAGCAGCAGTGAAGAGGAAGAAGGCCCACTGCTGCTGCAGAAAAATAATCTCACAAAGGGAAAAAAGGCGAAAGAGAGAACAAGTCCCCCAACAACAGAAGATGAAAACAAAGACAATGTGGAACTGTGCAGGGAAATTGAATCTGGCCACAGAAAAGATGAACTGGATTGTAGGAAAGTTGATCCTTTAAAGGTAATATTAAATTCTTGTGGGAAACTTTAGTAAGAGAAACATTTCCTCTGTCTGATTGAAACTAAATTCAAAAGCAGTGAGTCAACAAAATATTGGCAAGCACATCCTGAAGTGTCAAGTCATGAATAAATCAAATCTGAAAAGTATGTGGAAAAGTTGCAAGTGCAGAACAAAGATTACAAAAAATTAAGTCTCTTTTGTTGTTGACTCACACCTTATTTATAAGATTTAGCAAGAAAATTCAAATGGTAACTCAATAATAATTATTATTACTTGGCCAAAACTCTTTAGCTTTGTCCAGAATATTGTATTGATTTCTTTAACTGAAACTTGTCACATTTAAGCAAAATATTTGTATCACAGGAAGATAAGACTGTTGTGAACTCAACATCAGTCAGGATGTCTGAAGCATCAACTTCAAAAGAACAGGAAGATCAAGACAAAAATATAGTAAACACAACTGAAAAATCCGGTATGGCTGGTGTAAATATGTCAAAAACCTTCAAATCTTTGATAACTGCTGTTACTTTTTGTGTCCCTTGCCGCACCCTATTGGGTACAATATATTTAACCAATAACCCATAGGACTTAGACCAGCATCTTTTGGTCTGATTTTGTTGTGAATTGTGAAATTGTTTTTTTTTTGTTT
>BLAZ01000508.1:301269-303769 GCA_014633955.1 Acropora tenuis
GTTACTAAATCCCAAATAACTTTGGATTTGTACATTGAGTTTTTTACTTTGAAATGTCTAAAATCAAACATATCTTATGTTGCACGAACAAAGAAATAAATAATTATTTTGAAATTGTTATGAATAATAATGTAAGTTACTTTTAAAACCACAGGTGTAAAATAAACATTGGATCATTATGAAATGTACATGTATAAAAATTAAATTTACTAATATGTACTTCAGATACCAAAAGCTTCCTTTCAACAACTTGATTAAAATCAAACTAAAAGAAATTTTATCAGCAGAAACATGGAAACAGAAGATCAAAGCCAGTGTCAGGTTTATATTTCATTTAAAAAGTTTACCTATGTTATCCTTCTTTCTAATAATGCAAATAAACACAGAAGTTCAGATAAAGGTGATTAACAATACCTTGAATCAGAGAGACCTCTCTCTTGAAGGACTTTCCTGAAGACAAAAGAAACAAAGAAAGATTACATTGGCTCAACAGACAACCTCTAGTCAACTCTTATTTATTAAAGAAAGATTCAACATGTAGGAAAGCAAACATGTGTACATGTGTACATGTGACTGTAACGATATTTACTCTCTTCAATCCATTAAGTGACACATGGATCAATTTCAGTTATACAATAAAATTGTCACTAATTTAAAAGAATCTGCTTGTTTTTCATTTTTTTTAACACAAATATTCTCCCATTCATAGGAAAAAAACAAGTCAACAATTAATTCTAGTTCTGTAACATCATTGTATGTTGACAGCTGCTTTTTTTAATTATGATTGCAATTAAAATCCACATCACACAGCCCATTTGTTTTAATTTTGGCACAGATGATATGAAAAATATTACTCAGCTACAGTAATAATTTTTCTCCTTTGCTATCACATTGAGGGATAACAAGCACTGTTTCCAAAACCTGAAAAAATAACTTTGCAAAGAAACGAATTTTTTCTGTTGTTGCAATTTTGAAACAAACATAGAAAGTAAAAGAAACCAATAATTTAGACCCCCGGAGAAAGAACAAGAATGCACAATATAAAAATATTTACTGTACAGTATTTACCCATGTATAATGCAAAACTTTTTTCCACAGAAAAAAAGCTCTGAAAATTGAGATGTGTGTAAACACACAGAATCCTTTGCTTTTTTCTCGCATCCATCATTAGTATGCAAGCACATACACGAAATTTGTCCAGACATGGTCATTGGCTTTTCATTGAAAAGTAAGACAATTAACCAATAAAGAAATAATAATTTCAATCCATTTGAAATTGTACTTCCTCTTTAAATGAACAACTGATCAACAAAGTATTCACTTTTGGGTGATCAGTCAAAATATCGTAAACGCTAAGAATTCAAAAGATAACCAAACATGTATTTGGAGTTCGGAATGTGTGACGTGGTGGCTTGGGGAGATGTGGGAGCCTGCTTGTTTATGAGAAATTTGAAGATAACTTGACTGCAATGTGACTGTAGTATTCGCTATAAGAGAAAGCTCCAACTAAGCTTTAGTTCCGCAAAGACTGGCTTCAGTTCTGTAACCCATAGTGTTCATACAATAATGGAAGGGCTGGATGCAGTGGATAGCAGACGTATCCATGATTTTACAGTGACTGACCACCAAAGAATCCATTGGAAGAACTAATTGTTTTGTGGATCGCTTGTGCATTGAGTGAAATTTCTGAAAGGGTGATCGCCTCAACTGTTTTGAAGTGTATCCAAAACATGATTTTTAATGTAGTTTTGCAAAACGACATCCTCTATTTTCTGCTTCCTTCTAAAAATAGGGGTGCGTAATACATGGAGGCACATTATACACAGATAACTACCGTAAATTAAAGTATAATCAGTAAAATCAAAGCTTAAGGTTACAGTGATGTTAGAAGCATTTGGTTCTGGACAATAGACTAAAAGAATAATAAATATTGCTGTTCCCTTAATTACTAAAAGTTGACAATAATGTTATAATTTTGTTTAAAATGGAAAGATCTAAATTACAGTATATATAATAAGGCAATGGTGAAAGGAAAAACTTCATGCATGCTCAGATAATCTACAGTATATAATTTGTTCCAAAACAAAATTCCAGCAAACTTAATCTCGACAACAGTTCAAGACTTCAGTTCCCCACCCATGCTCTGGTCAGCGGAGATGCACAATAGTCCTTGCAAGGGCATACAGTGCAGATTACTTGAACTCATTTTGACATCACTGCTTGAAAAAATGCCATTCACTGTTTGCTCTGGCTGAATACAGTTTGAGGTGTTGACTTGTGCAGACTTCCCTCCCACTGGTCAGTGTGACCATGTCAGGTGAAAGCAATTTGATGCTTTGCCGTGACTACAACCTCCTTGACACTAGCACGCAGTTTGCAATTATTGCTTCCACCCACTTCTCCAGCACCAGCTTTCCCAAGTTTTCTTACGATGAGTTTACTGTAATATTATAGTTCAAAGTTGACATTTCACAGCAACCCCTGTCTTATACAAGGAGCG
>BLAZ01000512.1:11169-18669 GCA_014633955.1 Acropora tenuis
CACCATTGGCCGTATTAGCCCTTCAGTAAATGGGACACCACCTGGTTATGCAAACCGATTTGGCCTCGACTGGATTGCCAACCAAAATTTGGTGAAACTGTTTATTTACAATGTATCAACAGAAGACAATGGTACATTTTCTTGTCGAGTTTCTGTTGATTCATTGGATGGGTTTAGTGCGTATCAATTTACAAGCAATATTCATGTGGATGTTGTTGGTAAGCTTAAAGTAAACTTTAGGAACACGTATTTTTGCCATTTATAGTATAGAAAGTAATTGATAAAGATTGCACATACTGTACAGTATCACCTGAAACTATTAACCTCTTTTCTGCATTACTGCCACGTCAACAACCTACGGCTTTCCCGCGGTGATGCCGCAACAGGAGGCTTTTTTTCCAGGGGTAAAATTATGGTAGGGGGTTCCAAAGTTGCCATGGAAACCTTGCCTCTGTCAATAAAACCTCACAGTTAAAAATTGCCACAGTAGAGCAAGGATGAGTTTTTAAAAATAAGTGCTTCTGCCGCCTCTGAGATTCTGATAACAAAATCTTGTGAGAAAAATGTAATAATTGTTTGTAACCCATGTTTTTGTTGTGGCAACACATGCTGAGCCAACAGATGGCACTCTGGCAATTTCCTGAAGAAAAAAAATAATTTTCTCATGAATTCATGGGGGAGATGTTGGGCTCCATTTGATTGAGCTTTCTTGGTGTTCTATTAACTTTTGATCACGATTTAGTACATTGCGATCGTAAGTTTCTAACTTGTGATGAAAAGAAACTCTAATGTCCTCTATAGGTCAGTGTAATTAAGACAGTCCACTAATGAGTCAGCTGTTGCAAAACTATGGCGTGCTTTCACTTTTTTCTGTTAGAAATAGTGCATGACACATTAACAAGTGTTTCTACCCCCAATTATTTGGTTCATTCAATATTCCACGCAGATTGAAGAGCTTATTTTCCTATGTGATAAGTATGTAGTCGTTTAGTGAATGATATCAACCATTTTATTAAGTTGTAATTTCATGTTGAAGGCAAAATTCGGTATTCATCTTGTCACAATTGAATTTTTGAATCTATCTGTTGAAAGGTGGCTTTCCACTTTTGCAATCAAATGATTTCTATGTGTTACACAATATGTCATATCACTCCATGTGTCAACAAAATAATAATAATAATAATAATAATAGTAATAATAATATTAATAAAATATTAAGCACATGATCCATAAAATATTTAATAGATGATCTCAGGTGCTTAAAATTAACAATAATGATCATATTCCCTGGAAGTTTCCAATTGGTCTTTAAATTCGTTTTTTTTTTTGTATGTAAAATTGTTTCCAAACTATCTGTTTGGATTAAACCTGCAAGCATATCGTAAATCTTTACACTGATGTTTGCATAGTAATTGTGTCGCTTATGTGTTTACATGTAACTTGATCCTTCTAGGGTGCCACATTAAACATACTGTTCGTGTCATGCTGCCAAATTAATCAAACTGAAGCGCTTTATCATGATGCCACCCATACATAACTGCAAACTGTAGTGTATGTTGTGTTTCTTAGCATCTTCAGTGCTCAGAGAAACACAACATACCGTACAGTTTGCAGTTGCACTGTATGGGTGTCATGATAAAGAAATTTAGAATACTGCATTAGGGAAATTGAAATCGCTTCCCCTGCATTACATTTCCCCAAAGTTCTTGCATGCCTTGCCTTTTCACCCATGGTGAATTTCCCACAGTAAACCTGAGCTTGGTTTTCCCTGGTTGAAAAATATTTTTCACAACAAGGAGTGTATTGGCCATCACCCATAGTAAAGACTATTTTTGCTGTTGGCTTGAGGGGTCAATACTTCCAGGCAGTATTACATTGCAAGAGATAAGGATTTCCCTATAATATGCACACTCTGTATGATTAGTAACTACTTCTTAAGTTAAGTTAATTGGTAACTACTTCTTAAGTTACTGTAAGTTACTTAAGTTACTGGCCCATACCTCTAATGCTATTAAAGTCTGTCAGGGCATGTTCTGCAATGAATGAGAACACTGCTGTTGATGTTTCAGAAAACATTGTGTTCACACATACTGTATCTTTGGTAAGCATATTATTATGTTGCAATGGCCCCTGCATGCTGAATGATGTCAATTTGTCACTTTCAAATTGTTGAATATGTACATTGCCTTGAAATATAAGTTTATAGTAGCAGTTCTCATGTATGTTGCAGCTCCTGATTAATTACAGTGTATTAGTAAATTCAAGGTAACCATCATAATTCTGGGATAATCTTATGTAATATTGATGCTCTACAGTTTTGCCCAGGAAATAGTGCAGTCCATAAATGTTAAGTAGATGTACAATTGTGCACCAAAAAATGATAATGAAAGGGCTGCTAATTTGACATCACTCTACAGTATAGTGTAAATTTGATGAACTTCTTGAAGTTAATCCTTACATGACTGTATGGCAGCTGTGTTGGTTTCTTGGGAGAAAGTAATGTCACTTTTGGCGTCCAACGCTAATCGTTAAGGACTCAGATCTGCTGTGGGAGGCATTAGTTTCACTCTTAAAGTGCTGCTTGTAAAGATGCAAAAACCACAGCATGATGTTAGTCAAGTGCAGATTCTAATTTTTGATTTTGTAGGCCCTCCAAGGAACATTATCACCTCAAGTAATCAAACCATTACAGCGCCAGCCAAATTGACTTTAAACTGCTCAGCTGACGGAAAACCAAAACCAACAATAACCTGGAGCAGAGTTTCTGATAACACTGTCGTCACTATGCCCTTGAAGGTCATTCGTGGAAAGAACAAAGAAAGTTACAGATGTACTGCTGATAATGGTGTCGGGAATCCGTTGACCAAGGATGTCATTGTCAATATTCTGTGTGAGTAAGAGTAATAATTATTGTAATGGAGACTGATACACATTGTATAGATCAAACAAGTGACAGAGCTGCAGATGAAAGTTGAGGCTGAACTAAACTTACATAATACTGCAATTGATCACTGTCAATTTTTATGCAGTGGAAGATCATTAAAATTAAAAGTAGTACAGGGAGATACTGTTCACTGTGTCCAAAATAATATTCTTGAAATAGATGACAGGTGTTTGTAAAAGTACTGTAGGTGCGAAAGTTTACTGTAAGGGAGATCAAGAGGCTCATTCTCATGGGTTGGAGTTTGACTTATGCTCTGAAGTGCCATTTTTATCCCACTGTTGGAAGATTGCCTTTTTCCCTGCTATAGTGTTTCCCAGCCCTCTTGGATATAGCCATTTATTACCATTGTATCTGTATAAATTACTCTTGACATTAACTGCTCTTGTTATGTTATTGATTATTAGCCATTTGTTGAAGATCTTATTGCATTTATAGTTTTCTCAGAAACAATGGCTTACTTTTCTGTAATATAGTAGTTTGGTCATGATAAATGCTTTTTTTTAATAAAGAAAAACCCTGATATTTGTAAATTACAGACAAGCAGTTTTAATCTTAATCTTAATCTCTTTTTTTTCTTAATTCGTTGCAGTTTCTCCCAAAGTTACACTTGCAGAGAAATTCTTTGTTGGCCGAGGAAGGAATGCATCACTCATCTGCCAAGTGGAAGGAAACCCAAAACCTACAATTTCTTGGAGTCCTTGTGATCTACCAAATGTTGTCTGTGATAAACAACACTTGACTATTTCAAAAGTGCAGACTGCTCGTGCCAACTACAGCTGCACTGCAAGGAATGCTCGGGGAATAGATTCAGCAACCACAGTTATTAGTAAGTGGACACTTCTTTGTACTTGTAGTTCTGTGGTATGACCATAAAATTAACACGTGAATGAGATGTTACAAAAAGTGTTATTCTGTGTTTCTTTATGCTTTCCTTAATAATTACTCTTAACATTTGTCCTGACCTTTGTTAATGATTATAATCGGGAAATGTCTCCAAAATCTTGTTCTCTTGTACAAGAAAACAGCTTTCATGACAAATAAACCCCTAACCCACCTCCCCTATAAATATTGATGTTTGTAAGTGTGTTGCAAGTGAAGGTTGGGTGCCCGGAACATCCATGAGCTTGCGCTATTGGTAGTCAGCCTCAAGATGGAGACTGCCTCCATGCTTAAAGAAAATCCTAGAAACCCAGCTATGCACCCCTTGTGAAAGGTGAAGAGGCAGGCACTAACCACGCTGATATATCAGTATAGCAAAAAATGAGTTGTGGGGGGGGGGGGGTAGACTTCTAATTGCCATGTACTCAAGCAGTCTCTTACACGAAACAAAAATGGGAAGCACAACACTCATTCATACACCATGCCAGGCAATAACCCCTTGTGATCCAAGAGCCAGAGGGATCGTGGGACATGTGCAAATACGTATATAGATATACTGCTGACCACAGCTAAAAGACAAGCACTCTTTGTTGTTTACTCTGTTAAACTGAAAATTAAATGAAGCTCTGTATATTCTAGGAGACCATGTTATTATCAACTAAAGTTTGTAGTCATTTCTGTTCTTTTCAGGACAATATTCCATAAAGAATAACTTAAAGTAATAATTATTACTAGTAATTAAAATATATTAGAGTGCATTTGAGTCAAACTGAAGGCATAAATGAAAAGCACATTGATTATGATCTCCCAGTCTACGGTTTCAAAACCACATCTCAAGTGATTTCACAGCATGTGTAAAAATTATAATCTGGGTTTTGTATCAATACCCCTGGTATATAATAAAAACAACAGGAATGAAAAACAAGTTCTCTTACATTGAAAAGATAAAATTCTGCCAAGCATAGTGGTGCATTTTGTGTGCTAAAATGGAGAATTTTCCAAGCTAAGAGTGAAGAAATTTAGAGTGCTTATAAATGCACCAATGAAAAGCAAGAATCAAACAACTGTTTGATTTAAGCAGCTATTCAAAATTGAGAAACCATTGCAGTGTCCCTGTCATTTTCTTGCAGTGGTGGTGATACAAGTATTGTTTGAATTGTGTCTGGCTCATTTTTTATGTTATCAATGCTGTCCATACAATAGAGATACAGTTCTTGTTTTGAGTCCTTCTCAGAGCTCATTTGAAGCCTCCTCTAGGATCTTGGTCTGAGATGATCTTGAGTGGGGCTCATGCATGAAATCATATTGCCCACAGATGTAAACCATTCTGTCTTATTAATTTAAGGTTCTGTATAGTGAGCTGTATATTCACCTTTTCTGAGAACCATTTTGTTTTTGTTTCCTCACAGTTATAGGAGGGCATAATATTTACGTGAGGATGAGCATTAGTGAAGACTGTAGCAGAAAATACTCTGTTTGGGAGGCACTAGAGACAGAGGTACTGTGTGTGTGTGTGAAGTACCATAGCATAAAGGGTAATAATTTATTTGAAAATGAATTTTGCAACATATTTGTTTTGAATATGGGAATATTGGTTTGGGCTCTCTTATAGATCACAATTTTTGTTGTTGTTGTTGCACAGTGACTCAGATACCTTAATTAGTTCTGCTTATGTCATGTTTTTCATAGTTGGATGGAGAAAAGTCGTTGCAAAGAAGCTTTTACATTTTGCCTAGCCCATTAGCTACAAATACAGTTTTTGTTTCTGTGTTAGTCCTCTAATTGTCTTCAAAACAGGAACCCTACAAATTTTTTTATTGACCATGCATTGCTACTCCCTTGAAGAGTTTCTAAAGGCAGACAACACCATGCAACAACTGAAATCAACTCAACAGATTATGAATCCTGACTGGTGGAAGGCGTACTAGTTAGCTATTTCAGTTGAAACCAAAGAGTTGAAATAGGGACTGTAACATGGGATGGACTTAACTTGGGAACCGTGGATTTTGATGCAACACCACTTCTTGCCTAAACTATGTCCCTCCTATGTATTCTTGCTAAATGGTGGACTGTTACTATGTCACCTTTCATGGTATTTTCCTTCATTCTGTTAGTGTCTTTTAGCAGTCTAGCACAATGCAAGCGGCAAGAGGCAATAATTGCTAAAAATATATTATAGTGTCTAAAAAATTCAGTAATTATACTATCAGCAGTTGTCAAGTTCTGTCGTGGTTCAATCAAAGCGATATTTATCTCTGTGGTCTCTACTACTTTTAATAGTTTAACAGCGTCTTTGCAAAGACTCAAAGTTACTCTGGAGCTGAAATGATAGGTGCAAGGTAAGGAAAGAACTGTAATCATCTTCATAATATTTCTTAGAGCAAAGGATCTTAAATTTTGTACTGACTACCCTTTTTTGCTGGCATAGTTATTCAAATTTGGCAGTAACCTAGCATTTTTAGCATCATGGCTGATCTGAGATCATTACTGATCGTTTTCCTAATTCCTTGAGTCCACGAAAAAGAAACATGAATTCTTTTGAAAAATGAAATGAAGTTGCTGATATTTTTTGAATATCAATGTTCTGTTTTAGTGGTGGAGCCCTGATCTTAGATGTAGTCCTGAAGTTCAGCATTGAAGTTGCAGAAGACGAAACTATTTCCACAATTCAAACTGCTATTTTCGATGGAAAGCTCCGAAATTTAAGTGTGAATGCATCTTATATCACCGGAATTCCACCTGTTGAACAAACTTCAACTGCAGCACCAACCAGCACTACACCCAAATCAAATGGTTTGTTTCTTTCTTGTTGTTACTGAATGTGAGACTATATATCAGTCTCAGAGGTTGTCATTCATTTGCCAGTTGCTGTTTTAAGTTGGACAGTCTTTCAGTGTTAAGTTTTGAAACTCTCTGAATGATTATTTTCATTGCAACACAACTGACAGTTAAAACACCCCAGTATTTAAAAAGAATAATTACAACAGCAGTTCGTGTGCATTGCTTCCTCGTAAGGGGATCCTGACTCTTGTTTTAATCTATCATTCCACTGATCTACAATATACAGTTAGATGGATTTTTTCGGGTATGATCAAATACATAAATTTCATGTATTCACATCACACAGTATGTATAGCATAAGATGGGTAATAGGGGGGTTACATAGACTTCTCAGGGGCTTACCCTTGTTATAGCCTGTGATGGTACGGTTATTTGTTCTATGACCTGTCTATTGTACAGCGGTTCTCTGTATTACCGTGTGCTCAGTTAATGGCGACAAGGATTGCGGTCACACCAACCCTGGGCAAAATCGAGAAGTTTGGTCCAGCCTCCACTATCAATTGTTATTTGGAGCGTTGGGAGCAATACTTCTGTCTTCATCACGAACGTTGTGCCGGCGGATACAGCCAAATGATTCAAGTGTAAGGCATTACTCTCATATCTGTCATAGGTTCCAAAGCCTATGACATCCTTTCGGAACTGTGCTCACCCGAGATGCTTGCGGGGAAAACTTACAATGAGCATTTCGCTCCAAAGAAACTTGTAGTTGCAGAACGGTACCGGTTTCACAGTTGCACTTAGCTGGAGGGAGAGAGTATCTCCGCCTTCGTCACCTAACTC
Source organism: Acropora tenuis (assembly GCA_014633955.1). Taxonomy (NCBI): domain Eukaryota; kingdom Metazoa; phylum Cnidaria; class Anthozoa; order Scleractinia; family Acroporidae; genus Acropora; species Acropora tenuis. The sequence continues at coordinate 18,614 of BLAZ01000512.1, forward strand.
AAGCATCTCACTTCTACCTGTAATTTTGGAAGGTGTCTACAAGAAGTGCTACGCGA
>BLAZ01000512.1:35344-37844 GCA_014633955.1 Acropora tenuis
TGTGTTTTTTTTGTCGAAATCATTAGTTTTGTCAATTACTTGCAAGTATTTGTAATTTTTGTATTTTTCGTAATTGCGTGTAATCCTGGACATATCTCTGCTGTCAAAGAATGTATTTCTTACTCCAGTCAGGTGTGATAGCCCCCAAGTAACTTTACAACCCTTGTAAATCCTCCTCATTTCCGCTCTTAGTTCTCTGTATTTCTCGTCTTTATGTCTGGTTCGCTCTTCAGTGCTCCCAACACTTCATACCGTTCCTTCAATGAAGATCCACGGTTTGCATTATTATTATCATTATTTTTACTGTAAATTGCACTTATACAACCCCGATAATTTGTTTTTGTTTTTTTTTCCAGCTTTTGCACCGAAGTGCAAGGGTGATATGCGAACGGGACACTAAGTCCCATGCGAGGCATATCCCCTTCTCAGCACCCGCCCATGCCCAGAGACTCACAAAGGACAGCCACAACACCGGGAACTTCATGCCCTGCTCTTTTCGAATAGTGTGTGGGTTCTTTAACGTCCCACAATGAACACATATAAACACATATAAACATGTAAGGTAACTGTGAGACGGGACCTACAGTTTATCGTCCTTATCCGAGAAGACTTGAAAGTCTAACCATTTGCTATGCACTTTCTACTCAGTTATTTTAAGACCCTGAGTGCTGGTCCGGCCGCAGTCGAACTCACGATCTCCCGCATGACAGCCCGATGTTCCATCATTGAGCCATCGGTACGCGGTCATTTATAACATCTTTCATGATCTTGTTATTAAAATTTATAGTAGTATGTGTTAAAACCAAAACTAGCAAAACCCAACGCCTCTCAGCTAAAAAATAGCATTTTTCCAGCGAGTACTCGAAATTGAGCCATTTTGGCCAAAATGCAAAGGGCCAATTTTGGCCGATTTCCATAGCTAAACTTCGGAAGCCACGAAGAATAGCAAATACTTATCGGATTTTAATGAAAATAGCGTTATCTGACGCAGAATTGATTGTAGTTTGTGTTAAAGAAAAAAAACTAGCAAAAACAACGCCTATTAACTGAGAACTAGAATTTTTCCCGCGAGTACTCAAAATTCAGCCATTCTGGCCAAAATGCAAAGGGCCACTTTTGGCCGAATTTCATAGCTGAACTTTGGAAGCCTCGAAAAACAGGAAATACTTATCGGATTTTAGTGAAAATGGTCTTATTTGGCGCGGAATTTATTGTAGTTTGTGTTAAAAAAAACTAGCAAAAAGTAACGCCTCTTTGCTGAGAAACAGGGGCTTTTTTTTGCAAGTACTCAAAGATCAGCCATTTTGGCCAAAATGCAAAGGGCCTAATTTGGCCGAGTTTCATAGCTGAACTTTGGAAGCCTCGAAAAATGGCAAATACTTATCGGATTTTAGTGAAAATAGCCGTATTTGACGCGAAATTTATTGTAGTTTTTGTTTAAACAAAAACTAGCAAAAAACACGCCTCTTTGCTGAGAAATAGCGTTTTTTCCGCGAGTACTCAAAGATCAGCCATTTTGACCAAAATGCAAAGGGCCAAATTTGGCCGATTTTCATAGCTGAACTTCGGAAGCCACGAAGAATAGCAAATACTTATCGGATTTTAGTGAAAATAGCCTTATCTGACAAAAGATTAATTGTAGTTTGTGTTAAAACAGAACCAACAAAACCCAACGTCTTTTAGCCGAAAAACAGCATTTTTCCCGCGAGTACTCAAAATTCAGCCATTTTGGCTAAAATGCAAAGGGCCAATTTTGGGCGATTTTCATAGCTGAACTTCGAAAGCCTTGAAAAATAGGAAATACTTATCGGATTTTAGTGTAAACATCCTTATCTGACGTACAATTTTTTGTAGTTTGTGTTAAAACAAAAACTAGCAAAGACCAATGCCTATTAGCTGAAAAATAGCATTTTTTCCGCGAGTACTTAAAATTCAGCCATTTAGCAAAATGCAAAGGGCCAATTTTGGCCCGATTTTCATAGCTGATTTTCGGAAGACACGAAGAATAGCAAATACTTATCGGATTTTAGTGATAATAACCTTATCTGACGCAGAATTGATTGTAGTTTGTGTTAAAACAACAACTAGCAAAAACCAACGCCTATTAGCTGAAAAATAGCATTTTCCCCCCGAGTACTAAAAATTCAGCCACTTTGGCCAATAAAAGCAAAGCGCCAATTTTGGCCGATTTTCATAGCTAAAATTTGGAAGCCTTGAAAAATGGTAAATACTTATCGGATTTTTAATGAAAATAGCCTTATCTGACACACAATTTTTTGTAGTTTCTTTTTAAAAGGAAAACTAGCAAAAATCAACGCCTATTAGCTGAGAAATAGCTTTTTTCACGCGAGTACTCAAAATTCAGCCATTTTGGCCAAAATGCAAAGGGCCAGTTTTGGCTGAATTTCATAGCTGAACTTCGGAAGCCTCGAAAAATAGCAAATACTTACCGGATTTTAGTGAAAATGATCTTATTTGGCGCGGAATTTATTGTAGTTTG
>BLAZ01000512.1:81210-90587 GCA_014633955.1 Acropora tenuis
ATGTAACAGCAGAAGAAAATGGTACATTTTCTTGTCGAGTTACTGCTGAGTCATTGGACAAGTTTAGTGAGTTCCATTTTGCGAGCAATGTTCAAGTGGATGTTGTTGGTAAGCCTAAAGTAAAATTTAGGAACATGCTCTAAAGTTGCCGCAGTATGTAGAGCATGTCTGAACGAGTTTTCAAAATAAGTGCTTTTAAATAGTTGCCTTAAAAATTCTGATGAAAAAAAAAATTTCTTGTGAGAAGGAAATTAGTGTAATAATTGTAACCCATGTTTTGTTGTAACAACAAAATTAATGTTGAGGAGGCAGATCTCTTTATTTTGACGCTGGAGTCAAATATGCCAATAGCGATCACCTCTTGGCAACATTAGTATTCATCCTAAGTCCCAGTTTCTTGTTGATTTCAGCTCATGCCTTGGACATTTTTTCACTTCGTTTTGAAACGTTGTTTATTACCCGTCGGTTTAATTGGGCTTTGCTTCACTGTTTGCGGTTCAAAAGGCGGAATGCATGCCAGAATGTCTTTTCTTTTACTTTTGCTTTTGTTTCCTATAACACAGGACTTATTTTTGCCAAAACGTTTAGTAAGAATTCGTAGCTGAAAACCTTACTTGACGTTTGTTTCCAGCTACAAGCGGGTATTGGGCTCGTTACAAGTGGGTAGATCTACCCGCTACCGGGCTATTATTGAAACCCCTGATTCTTACTTTTCCACACACATGACTAATATAATGGCAGCCGTGTTGGTTCCTTTAGAGAAAATAATTGACATTGTCAGTGTTCCAAGCTAATCTTGTCATAATAGTAGAATTGTGTTCTTCGCAAAAATATTGTTCTTTTGCTGGTGTTGGAACATGACCCCTTGACTACAGTAGCTTTGAAAACCAAAAGGAAAATATTTGAGTACTGTAAGAGTAACATTTAGACTCCAGCTTCTGCTACCAAAAGGGAAGGATAAGGTGCGATTCCTGTACTCAACTTTGCCCCATAATAATTAAAGTTCTGAATTTCCCAATCTTTATTATGGCAATAGAAGTTAATGACTCAACTTGAGCACCTTGGTGTGAAATCCAACTCAGATCTGCTGCGGTAGGCATTGCACTCTTAAAATGCTTTCTGTAAAGATGCGGAAACCACAGCATAATTTTAGTCAAGTGCAGACTCTAATTTCATTTTGTACTAGGCGCTCCAAGTAACAATATAATCACCTCAAGTAATCAAACCATAACAGCACCTGCTGAATTGACTTTAAACTGCTCAGCTGACGGACAACCAAAACCAACAATAACCTGGACAAGAGTCTCTGATAACACTGTTGTCACTATGCCTTTGAACATCATTGATGGAAAGAATGAACAAATTTACAGGTGTACCGCTGATAATGGTGTCGGAAATCCTTTGACCAAGGATGTCATCATCAATATTCTCTGTGAGTAAAAGTAATTGTTGTTATGGAGACTGGTACACATTGTATAGATCAAACAAGAGACACAGCTGCAGATGAAAGTTGAGGCTGAACTAAACTTACATAGTGCTGCAATTGATCACCATAGATGTTTATATAGTGGAACATCGTCCATTTTAAATTTAAAGTACCTGGTAGTACAAGGCTCGAGATACTCTTCACTGTGTCCAAAATAATATTCTTGAAGTAGGTGATAGATGATAGTAAAACTACTGTAGGTGGGAGAGTTTACAGAAGGGGAGATCAAGAGGCTCATCCTCATGTGTGGGAGTTAAGACATGCCCTGAAATGCGAAAATTGTTTATCCCGTTGGAAGATTGCCTTTTTCTGTGCTAGTGTTTCCCAGCCTTCTTTATAGGATAGTCATTTATTACCATTGTATCTGTATGAATTACTCTAAGACTTGCAAACACATTAACTGCGGTTGAAGACCATGAGAGGAATGTGTCGGCCCTCTAAAACATATCACTTATCGACAAAAGTCATAAATCTCCTACGGACTAGCTCCTTAAAGCAAAACTGTAGATTAAAGGGATCCTAATAGATTGGCAAATGCAAAACCAAAAGAGGGAGACTATGAAGGACTGTAGTGAAAATTATCTATCAATCAAGTTTTCATGAGAAGATAATACTAGGTAATAATAATAATAATAATAATAATAATAATGATAATAATAATAATAATAATAATAATATACAACTACCCCCCGAAGGGGAGGTGAATAGTGGTGGATATATACCGAGACGCAGAGCATCAAGGTATATACGTATCCACCGCTCTTCACCGACCCTGAGAGGGATAGTTGTTTTAGTATTTACCAAATTAATCAGATGGATAAAAAAATGCTGTTTTAATTTCTTCTTCTGAAACTTTCACGAAACGACGCGCCATTTTTCTTCGCAAAACAGTGAATAGCGAAGGATATTCCGAGTTACGGGAGCCAATCAAAACGTACTGCGAAAATTGCTATCCACTGATTTGGTAAATACTAATAATAAATATATGTGATAGTGTTTTATTTAAGATCTTTAAGTTATTGCATTTATAGTTTTCTCAGAAAGAATGGCTTACTTCTCTGTAATACAGAGGCTTGATAAAGGCGAATGTATTAATTTTGTGAAGAAAAACCTTCAAATTCATGAATTAGAGCCTAGTAGTATACAGTATCTAGCCAAGATTTTGAAGTGCCTGAAGTATTTTTCATCTGCTATAGGATGGGGTAAATTGTTCATTTTCCTTATTTACTTGCAGTTTCTCCCAAGGTTACACTTGCAGAGAAATTCTTTGTTGGCCGAGGAGAGACTGCATCACTTTTCTGCCAAGTGGAAGGAAACCCAAAACCTACAATTTCTTGGAGTCCTTGTGATCTACAAAATGTTCTCTGTGATACACAATACTTGAATATATCAAAAGTGGAGACTGCATGTGCCATCTACAACTGCACTGCAACAAATGCTCTGGGAATAGATTCAGCTACCACTGTGCTCAGTAAGTGGACACTTCTTTGCACTTTGTTTTCTTAACCCTCTCCTTAACTATTCTTAACTTTTGTCCTCACCCTTGTATGGTGATAGTCAGGAAATGCAAAACCTTGTTCTCTGGTACAAACAAACAGCTTTGATGACCCATAAACCCACCTCCCCAATAGTTATTGTAACTGATGTATATAACTGTTTTGCAAATGGAGGTTGTGTGCCTGGAACATCCATGAGCTTGCATTATTGACAGTCAGCTCCTATATGGAGACCACTCCCATGCTTAGCAAATCCTGGAAACCTATGTGGAAGGTGAAGAAGCAGGCACTAACCACACTAATAAATCAGTATAGCAAAAAATGAGGGAAGGGGAAGACTACTAATTGCTACAATTTATTCAAGCAGTGGTCAACGCCAAAAAAAAAAAAAATTGGGAAGCACAATAATATGCAGGTAACGCTGACCACAGCTAAAAGACAGGCACCCTTTCTTGTTTACTCTGTTAGACTGAAAATTGAATGAAGGTCTGTTCATTCCAGGAGACCATGTTATTATCAGCTAGAATTTGTAGTCAATTCTGTTCTTTTCAGGACAATATTCTGTGAAGAATAACTTAAAGTAATTTTATTACTTCTTATAACAATATAATGGTTTGTGTTCAAGTCAAGGGAAGGTTCATTGTGTCTAAAACCGAAGGCATAAATGAAAAGCACATTTATTGATTGCTGAGTATATAGTCTCAAAAGCATGTCTCAAGTGATTTCACAGCATGTGTAAAAATACCAGCTTCCAGCACGTTGGAGAACAGCGATAGTTGTAGTCATATTGCATGAGATCAAGTCCATGTGTGTCTAGCTTCAGTGTGTCTGGCTTTGGATCTTAATACCCATGGGATACCATAAAACCATCAGGAATGAAAAACTACATGATTAGTATGCGTTCTCCTACGCTGAAAAGACAAAGCTCTGTCAAGCATAGGGTTGCATTTTATGTGCTAAAATGGAGAATTTTCTAGAGTGAATATAATTATTTTAAAGTTCTTAAATGTGCCAATGAAAAGCAAGAATCAAACAACTGTTTGATCTAAGCAGCCATTCAAAATTGAGAAGCCACTGCAGTGTCCCTGTCATTTTCTTGCTGTGGTGGTGAAAAAAGTATTGTTTGGAGTGTGTCGGGGTCGTTTTGTGTTATCGGTGCCCTCCATATAGATAGCAACAGACATACAGTTTTTGTTTTGGGTCCTTCTCAGAGTTCATTTGAACCCTCCACTAGGATCTTGGTCTGAGATGATCCTGAGTGGGGCCCATGAAAACATATTGAGGCTCACAAACTTAACCATTTTGTTTTATAACTTAACGTTCTGTATAGTGAGCTGTATATGCAACTTTTCTGAGAACCATCTTTTTTTTTCCTGACAGTTGCTGGAGGGTATAATATTTACATGAGGTTGGGCATTGGTGGAGAATGTAGTGGGGAAGACTCTGTTTGGAAGGCACTAGAGAAAGAGGTACTGTGCTTGTAAAGTACTATAAGCATATATAGGTTGTAATAATAATTATTATTTGAACAAGAATTTTGCAACGTAACTGTTTTGAATATGTGAATTTTAGTTTGGGCTTCCTAATAGATCACAATAATAATTATTCTTGTTCATTGCACAATTACTCAGGTACATTAAGTTTTGCTTGTGTCATATTTTTCATAGTTGATGGGGAAAAGTCATAACAAAGAATCCTTTGGGAATTTAAGCTTAAATGCTTCCTCTATCACTGGAATTCCACCTGTTGAACAAACGTCAACTGCAGCATCAACCAGCACTCCTCCAAACTCAGGTGGTTTGTTTATTTCTTGTTGTTTATACTGAATGTAGTACCATCAGTCTTAGATTTTCATTCCTTTGCCAGTTGCTGTTTTAAGTTGGGCAGTCTTTTGCTATTACATTTTCAAACTTGAAGAATCAGTAGAATGGAATCATGGTAACTCAACACAACACGTCTTTAATCAACATGGCGACCCGTTTTTGCACGAGGTCCCAACTTGTATTGCAAGTATAAAATAACATGCATAACAAGTAAACACATGGGCATAACCGCACAAAACTCTCAGACAAAATAATTGAAATTATTTTCAACAGAACTCAGACAGTTAAAACACCTCAGTGATTGAAAAGAACAATAATTATTAGAACCAATTAGAGTAGTGTATGTGCATTGTTTCCTTGTATGGGAAACCTAAGTCCTTTTGTTCTAATCTTTCATAACTCTGATCTACAGTATTGGTTGGATTTTTCAGTGTATGCTCAAATACATGAATTTCATGTATTCACATTACAGTATACAGTATGTGTAGTATGAGATAGGTAATAGGGCATTATAAAGACCGGTTGGGGGGTTACCCTCTGTTGGATTCAAATCCTACCTTTGTGGAGAATTCATCTGCTCCATTATGCTGGGTTCCTTGGCTGGTTCCACACCCCAGAAGGTATCCCAGTCTTATGTAGGCTACGGTTAGGCCCTCTTGCAACAAATTAGAATTTAGAATTTACTGGTTGTCTGTTGTTTGTTTTCATGTTATCCATGCAACTGTAGCTGGGTTTGATAAATTCGAAGTTTTTGTGGACGATCTTGTGGTACTTTTGGGATTTAGGGAATTACTTCTGGACAAGTGCTAAAAAGGTTTTCCCAGTTTGAACGTTTTTCCGGGGTATTCACTCACTCAGAGAGCAATCTCAGATGAGCAATTTGGTCTTTTTTTTTTGCTTAATATCGATTATCTTGCACGTCATATTTGACAGCTGTAGAGCTCCCGCTGCCATGTAATGATATATATGGCAATGTCCTTGAATTGAAACTCTCTGTTGATGTAAGATAACTCGAGATCCTTTTTTTTGCATGTTTTAATATAGAGAATATTACATGGCCGTGTAGGAATACGATTCCATTTAGTGCTATGATTTCATCTCATTCTTCAGCTGTCTCTAGCCCCCCTTTTTTTTTTCATTTTCCATCTCTGGTATTTCCTTGTTTTCATCGTACAATTTCTTTGCATATCATCTCATGATCATTCACCCTCGTACGGTAATTCTCGTCCCTGCTTGTAGGTTTTTTCCTTTCAACGGTTTTCCTCCCTCACTTTTGTTGTTGTTGTGAATGTCAGATTCTGAAAGTTGCCCACGTTTAGCAGATCCTACATCCTCCTGGGTGTAACCTTTGCTTAACTCATCCCTGTCAGTCTCTCCTCTTTCTTGTGTTATCCTTCTCTCCCCCTCCTAGACCTTCCCTTTTCCTGAATAGTCCTTTAAGTTTAACTTCACCATTTTTTATTTAGGTTCAGCTGGTATTCCATGGGCTATCATCAGAGTTGTGGTAGTAGGCGTTGTGGTACTTGTCATAGTAGTCAGTGTTTTGATATGGTGGGTGCACAAGTGGAGGAAGTGCGGAAAGGACACTGAAAGTAAGGACCATTAACGTTGCTATTATCTCTTCGGTCGTATGAAAGCTGCCAACAGCCTTGTTTGTGCTGGCCAGCTTTTAAGCGTGTGATCTCAGTTGTGTAGATCAGCAGCAGAGCAGATCAGTGTTCTCTGCTTCACCTTTCTTCTTGTATTGTTGTAGTATGACTTGAATAAAACTGATAAAATTGAAGGGCGATTAGCCATAAACAAGTTCACCAGAACCTCTTTACAAATCAAGCTATCTCAAGCCAATGTAGAGCTAGTTGGAGCTAAATAAGTCTGCCTTTGACCTTCACGAAGGAGAGAGAGGACTAGGTTAACTTTGAAATGGCTTATCGTCATGGTCGTCAGAGTGTCATATTAAGATGAGGGCTCTTTTCCCTTGTTTTAGTTTGGTTATTGATAATGTATAATAATTTACCTTTCTTCAAGCTCTAAAAGTTTGGTCAAACTCAGTTGATTGCCTTTGTTTTCATAGTTCATGGATTTTTAAGTAATGCACTTAGAAGAGAGTTCCATGTCTTTCGAAATTAAGGACAAATTTAATGCCTGTGACCATAGATCCTATGCGTAAATGGCTGCCAATCTAAATTCTTTTGTATGCATTTAAATTAAAACTAATCTCGTTTTAGAGTAAAAATTCTTTTGAATTGTCAACTCACAAACAAGGTTCGTTGGGCTAATTTTAATATTCACAAAAGAATTTTTTATTAATTGGCAGCCATTTATGCATATAGGGTCAATAAGAAAAGGACCTATTCCTGTCTATTGTTTTCGCCTCGCACAGCAACTGAAACCCCTTTGTGAAATTTGCTAGCAGATTCTTTAATTTAGGTAGTTATTTGAAGTTGATGTATTTTGAAGTTAAACGAGTAAGGGGCATTTTTCATATGGTCATGCACCCTTTGGTATAGTCATTTATAAATATACCAAGTTACTGTAGTTAACAATAGTTTAATGTTTGTGTCAGCTGACGGGTTGACACATTTACTTGAGAATTGGTCCATTGTATGAGAGATCGTGAGTTCCCATCCCGGGCAGACCAACACTCAGGGTCTTAAAATAGCTGAGGAGAAAGTGCTGCTGTGGTAATGTCATCTGTATGCGGTTAGACTTTCAAATGTTCTCTGGAAGCCTTGCCTCACAACCTCTTTGCTAGCAATGCGTCTGTCACGTGACAATCACTAAGTGGAAGTGTGGGTTACAGCCGCAACGATGTGTGCATAAAATAACCTTTTTCCAATTAGAGATTCATGCAGTTTTTTGTCTCTGAATGGTGTGAAACTTAAAGAAAACTTGCACTCTGTGGAAAATAAATGAGAAGTGTTATGGTCTGATCTAAAAGCGACCACACATTCGCAATACTTGGCCAATAAACAGTAAATAAAAGGAAATGATAAACTGAAGTCTAATGTGATTCCAACGAACAAGGTAAAGCAAAGCCTTATATCAGACTTCGCTTCCAAAAGTCTTTTCTGAAATCAAGGAAATGTCACATTACATTACTAATACCGAAGTCCTTTGGCACAGGAACGTGTGATCAGTTGCTTATTTCATTGGGACATGCAAAGCCAAAGGACCTCATCAATGTGCATGTTTTCATCTTCTGTCTTGAGAGTTATAAATTCCATGACCCAAATCAAATTTGTGCAGAAAGTTCTTAGTATGATAAGGTGGTGAAAATATCAAAATCGAATCGGCAATCAATGTCGCCCCTTAAGTCCTAATTTGCTCATTCGTAATCATCATAATTGGGGCTAATATTGCGTCCTATGAAAGATTATGTGCATTCCTAGTAAGCAGTTTCATAGCAGACGTTGCTGTCTGGCCTTTGATAGGCGAGTTTCTGGTTGTCGCACTTGAAGGTGAAATGACAACCGGAAAAACATCTGTCAGGCACACTAGTAGACAATAAATATTTTTTGACATTTTTTTTATGAGCCAGTTCAACAAGCGTTTCCAAGAGGAGGTATTGGGAAATTATGGGCAGTGTAGCAGCTCACTTTGGGCACAGTGCAGTTAGTTTCATACCATAACGGCTACTAAAACATCCAAAGCTGGTTTATTACTTTATAAAAGTTCGTGCTGGAGAGAGCTGTTACACCATCCAAAGTGACTTATTAAACCTCACAGAGCTTAAATATTTATTCCAGAGGGGCTTATGCACAATCAGGACCACCAGCAGGAAATAGACCTGATGGTATGGCAGAAGAGAGAAGGAGGAGGCATTCCTGACGAGCTGGACTGATGTGTAACTTTTATTGCCGTTTTGTATTTTGTATTTATTTTGTATTTATTTGGTTCCGATACTTTATGAATTTTGTAAGTAGCTGTTTTCGTGAGTTGCTTTCTGTGCAATTTGATTAATGACGCTCTTTTCTCTTTGATTTATTGATTTTTGTCTAACATCTTTTGTTCTGATATGTTATCCGGAGGGATTTCTATTTGACTATTGTTCCTTTTTGTGTGACATCTGCAAGGACAATTTCCATTTCAAAATATGGGTTGCGTAGTTGTTTGTATAAAATGAAGTAGCTATCCAGCTGTACGAGTTATTACAGCACTTTTAACCCTGGTAATCTTTGCAGAAGAGGCAATAGGCCATCGAAAAGGCGAAATGGTTTTGACGTTGTACCACTAGTATTCATTAACTGGAATTTGTTAAGTATTGGAGAAAAGGAATTTTAAACAGTTTAGAAACTTTTGTAGAGTACTTTATATTTATGTATTTTTTGGATTTCGGGGGACATGGAATAGGCTATTTATAACAGCAAGTGGTAACGTTACGAGTATGCGCAAGCCACTGGACGGAAGTTTGTGGTTTTATTGGATCGTGGCGCAAGAAGCAAACCAAAATGGCGGGTGTTTTGAAAATTATCATCATCTTCGTTATCTTTTCTCTCTCTGTGGAGTGCAGAAAGGACAAAGTTTTTTGCGCAATTTGCGGAAAGGGTATTACGGCCAGTAAGTCGCAGAGAC
>BLAZ01000512.1:127995-130495 GCA_014633955.1 Acropora tenuis
ACATGTATAAAAAATTCCAAATCCTGACCTGCAATTAAACCCCCCCCCCCCCACCATTTCATTTTTGAAGCATTTCTGCTATAGAGATAATCAGCCAACACTGAACAATTTAAAATACATGCAGTCGTAAATGCTCTACGCTCTGTTGTTGACATATATATACAGTACCCTCCTTAAACAACCTTCGCCATGTTTTGCAGTTAGAGTGAGGTTAATGTCACATTAGTTATTAAAGGTATGTGCTTGTCTTTTATTTGGTATTTTGCCCCTGGGTGGGAATTTTTAACTAAATTGTTGAACATATACTGCCCCCTTGGAAAATTGACCAGAATATTTGCTCGTTGCCATACTCCCCCTCTCCCACAGGGTTTACATTGATTGTGTATTACTGTAAGATCAGACACGTTCTTCATTGACTCAAATGAAGAACAAAGATCATGCACTATAATTATAATAATAATAATTATTGACCCAATAAGAATTAAGGAAGACAATTGTACATACATGTCCAGGGTTCAGTGTCTTTTAGGATGTGTCCACGACAGTTGAAGTCATGATACCGCCGCATGTTTGAAGAAAATACCAATATAATGCACCATTATGCCAGCAGCTTGTAAACCAGACGTTTCACTTAACACATTTAATCATTAGAACAAGACACGCATTGACAGCAGCTTCTTGTTGATTTTGCCAAAATCCATTAAGTGTGGGGCGGCACCTTGTCAACATAACGCCCATCCCATCTAAAACCGCGGGATTAATATGACTGTTTGTGGTGTCCATGGTTTTTAAATAGATGTAGACCTGCATTTTTTGTTAGAAGCTTGCGCTGAGTAAGAGAGTAGAAGTATTTTACAGTGTTATTCGTTGACTTTAAACCACGATACTAAAGCTGATAATGTTGAGGGTTGTATCTCGAAAGAACTGCGATAATCCGCTCTGATGAACCCCACATCGTACGCATTGTATCAGGGATCCATGATGGCAGGTTGAAATATAGGAGACCTTTCATGTTTTTCACTGTTTCTAATATGCAAGCTCCGTTTCTTTAACTTGAAGGGCTTATCACCGGAATCAATGATGAAAAATCGATGGTAATGCAATGTCTTAATCCACCATCTTGAAATTAGCATACTGACTAGGACGTGGGGGCCTGGGTTATACCTATTTTCAATTGGTTGGATAGTTCACGATGAATATATGAAAGTACTTGTGCTGGGGCGAACTGTGGACGGTGATCGTTCACTTGCTTATATTTGCTCTGTAATATATTTTGCTCTATAATCTGCGGAATAAACAGAAGGAACGCGAAAGTAGCGAGAAGTGAAACGCGAGGCGTTTGTTCCGCAGGAGAATGGAAGAGGGCTCGCTCCTGTTTTGGTGCTTGAATAGAACTCAAGAATATGATTTGGCAGAAATGTGAAAAGTTGTTATCACTGTACATCAGCTGGATGACTTTATAAAATTTCATGTGATGTGTCCTTTGTATCATAATGCTTTTACACGAAAATGGATTGGTAAGTATACTGGTTTGTATCATGTATGCCACCCAGTCAGTGAATTTGAGGGGATGTTCTGAAATTAGTCATAATTGTTGTGAAAGCACTGTCAAAACTAAATGAATGTGATCTTTTTATAGTGCACCAGTGTGATGTGAAAGGCTGCAAAGATAACCTTGTTATTGATCGAAGTTTTGACAATAACATGGAGTTCTGCATGGCAAAGGAAAGATGAGTGGGTATATTGAATACGATTCCCTTCTTGTGCAGATCAGAACGGACCGCATAACAACGGCAAAACTTGGGAGCCGATCATGTGAAGAACATCACCGAAATCACAAAGAATTAGACAAGGTTGGTATAAAGTGAAAGCAGAATTGTAGGTGATATATATATTATATTATATTATTAATATCACTAAAGCGTGCATTCAGGGGCTGTTACAGGATACTTCAAGACTTGTGTAACTGTGCAACGAATGCTAAAATCGGAGCAGCAGAGGTGAAATGGGAGTTCAAATATTTGTTATTGTTACTAAATTAAATGTTTTTGTAAGTGTAACAAAAACAATAGCATTATTTGTACTTATCATGGTCATAATGGTGATACTAATAATGTTCCATGACAGGTGCATGAACTCGATGTAAAAATTTTGCACCTGTGTTGAGAAGCAGTAAAAAGAAAGGAAAATTTAAAGTCATGGTGGGACAAGTAGCTGAGATATTGGAGATGTGCAGCCTGCGAAATAAGATATTTTTTAAGGTAAGTAGTAAGTATTAAAATGGAATGTTGTGTTTGCTTTAATACGACATTGTGAAAATGATGGTAACCCATGACTGTCATTTTACAGTATTTTGGAAAAATTGTCACTAAGGCTACATCATTGGTGATTAGAGTGCACTTATGTTGCAATGTCAGATGAACAAGTTAGAAGAAACGTAAAAGACAATGGTGAGAGCAATGTCCTATTCATGTGGAGAAGAAAAGAATGAAGAGAAATG
>BLAZ01000512.1:137995-139427 GCA_014633955.1 Acropora tenuis
GAAATAGTTGTTTTCAATTTTGTTTCTTTGTTTGTTGTTTTGTTTTCATTTCCTGGTTGATGAGAAAACACAAGACAGAGAAATGAAACGAAATGAAAGATAACCCAGATTGATATTGTGTGTAAGCAACTGATACATTTGGTAATTTAGGGGTAAGATTTTTTTAAAACTACCTATGCAAATCAAGTTTGCAAATAATCTCGGATTTAAGATCATCTCAAGGTAATATTAGATCATCTTCATTCTTCAAAACCAAAAAATGTTTGGTCCAGGGAACTAGAGCCTTGTTTTGAGGTTCTGGCAAGAGAGTTTTGAGAGAACGGGTTGTCTTCCTGCCGAAGAGCCATTCATAAGAAACAAATACATGCCATCTCATATATACGCAATAGGGAAAGAATGAATGAATACATACGTGAAAACCACCATGTGGAACATTTTTATTGGGAAAATGTGGCCTGGCAAGTAGTTTACCACTTTTAGATGTTTTCATACAGAACATTTAGCACCACAGCGAATAATCAACTAGTGTTTATTTCTTTCTATTTCACTAAATCACAAAAAAACATACACTCACTGATTAATAACAAAAGAGTTCAGATCTGATTCTTCTCCAAGCATACGTAAAAACGAAAGATCATCTTAAGAGAACAGTAAGGTCTACTGAACTTGTTAAACATCATGCACAAAAATCAATCCTTTTTACAGAGAAAAACAGAAAATCATGACGTTCCTCCAAATTGTTTTTCTTCCCTAGCTGCAACTTTATTTCTGTGAGCATTTCAGTTTCAACATACAGAGAGCTGGACGATATTACAGATTTAATTTACGTAACTTTCTTCTGTGGCCTCCAAAATAAAATACATTGTTCAAAAATAAAACCAAACTTTGAAACTACAGTGTATCCACAATTTATAAAATAAAATACTCTACAAACAGAAAGGTTTTCTGAATTCTTCACAAATACTGTACAAGTGAAGATAACTTGTTTTCGACTATTAAAAAAACGGTATAGGTGGTTTTCACATGACGTGATCGCCGCCATGTTGGTGCAGAGCAAAAGAGAAAAAAAGTCTTTTGGAATTTGACTCTATTATTATGCAAAACAGGAGCCATAATTTGCTATTGTTTTGTGCACCAACATGGCCGTCTTATCGCGTGATTGAAAACCATTCCATAAGTCGTTCTACCTTTGTGCTATTCAAATTATACCACTAAATTTCCACCAAATTGGACAGCGCAAGCAGCAGTTTCATCGTCCATTTCTTTTTCAGTGGACTGTACAATAACGCAATCAAAACCAAAAGAGATACGCTATTGCGAAACACAAAGTATTCACTTTGCATGTCACTATTCCAGCAGCAACTCGAGGCAACTCGAGGCTTCAAGCAAACATTGGAGGCTACAATACCCAGGCGTCCTCCATTGTTCCTTT
>BLAZ01000514.1:71681-91681 GCA_014633955.1 Acropora tenuis
AATTGTGAGCTTCAGCTAAAGCGTTTATTTTAATTAAAGATGGATAACATTTTTTAGCAGAATACCTTGAGCGCGACCAAAGCACTGTGAAGTTGTTATCTAAAGTGACTGGCTTCCAAAATCCTCCTCGTTCCAATTCGGGCGTCAAGTTATTTTAACGCAAATTCAAACGAGCTGCAATCGAAGTTCGATTTGGATCATTTGAGGCCGACCAAAGCAATCGAGCTCGATTAGTTGAATCCACCTGGAACTTGTCGGGCATGGAACAGTCATAAGTTGCCATTCCAAGCTGACCAAATTCAATTATTAAATTTTTCTTTGCAGCTCGATCTGATTTTATTAATTTTTTGTTAATCACTAATCGAACACGATCAAGCTCGATAGGTCGAACACGATTGCATTATATCGAGGTCGATTACCAACCATGCCGTTTCAACCGTGGTGCATTCAAACACCGTCCTCGGTCGTAGTGTGATGGTGTACGATTGTTTGGTCGTACTCGGTATGTGCTGAACGAGCTCGTTTGACCAGAAACCTCAAATGATCCCTGTTCCAACATAGTACAACAGCGCAACGCAACGTAATGCAATAAAATACGATGCGATACAGTAATTTAATTAGCACCGAAAAGGTGGGGGGTGGTCGCTTAGTCTCCCGAGCCAAGGGCTTGTGCTAAACGCGTTCAATCTCTTTAAAAAAGACAGGAAGACAGGAAGTAAATCTAATAACACATGCAAGAAACACTAAGAAGAATTAAAATAAAACCATAGCATACATAACAATATAGGGGAAAATAACAATAACTATGGTGGTGGTTTCACATGTATTACGTAGTAGAAAAGAACGTACTATAGGAATCTAACCAACAATGGACTCGTGCCATTTAGATTAGAGTGCAAGCACGACCACGAGTATGAATTTTTCGCTCCCAGCATGCGCAGTTAAAAAAAAAATCGACCTCCAAACCAAATGCGCGTGCTCAGTACAGAAGACTCGTACTCGTAGTCCATTGTCGACCCCAGGGCTCTTCCCTTTCGCGCATGTCTGACAGGCGTGACGGCGGGAAGAGCTCCGGGCAACTCTACTCAAGCCTCCAGTTCTAATTGGTCATCAATTGAAACAATGAAATTACCTCTGATTGGCCAACTCGGTACAAGCAAAAAACTGAACTTACAGCCCAAGGGTTACTCTTGTGAAGTGGACTAGCTTCGAAAAAAAGTTCACTAAGCAAACATGAGTGAAACGCCTAAAACGGCCTTCCTCGAAAAAACAACAATATCAATAGTTGATTTCGTAGTCGTTCTCGTACACCGAACTAAAGGTCGCTAATGATAACCCGATAACTGGCATGGCTGATTTCTGTTTCCGGTTCCGGCAAATTACAAAACTGGGTCCTGAACAAACATCGGGTGGGAGCAAACGTTTGCAGATGGTTGTCTTCGATATATACTGGGGTTATGTCGCAATCGATTAATCTAACGGAGCCTTACCTGACTTATATCCATTTTAAAGACCATGGAAACAGAATTATTTCCTACGATAATAAAAGCAACGATTGTCATCAGCTATCTTCGCTATATTCTACGAAATGCTGCGAGTTTAAAAGATCTATTTGCTCGACGCGTTTCCGGAATGACCTTGCTGGTGTTTGACTACTTTTAAGTTAGAAGTGAACGGCTATAAAAGCAAAGTTGTAATAGACTGAAAATTCTAAATGAAGCTGACGAAATCTTAGCCAGTGGACATCATTGAAAGAAGAAATTCACTCCACCCAAGCCACCAACTAAATTGTCGTCTAACATCAGGTAGTATAGTTAAAAGCACTAAACGATATGACCGAAAGAGTCATTTCGTAAAGTAGAAAGCATCAACTCAGCGCAAATTACAAGACTTACCAACATAAATCTCACAAGAATCACCAGCAAACATTTCCAAACATATGCACGTCGTTTGCTTACAAGATCCACCATTTCGACATTTTTTGGTGAGACAAAGAGGCTCCTCCTCAGTGGTTGGTGCTGACGTGCGAGAGAGTTCCGTAGCGGTACTCGTAGGAGCTATCTTATTAATGTCTAAGGCCACAGTTGCAGACGAAGTCGTCAAGGGACTGGTAATGGAACTTGAAAACGTTTCTGTAGGCGAGGGCGCTTGAGTATTTACGACTGTGGGCAAGAAGAAGAACAGCGAGAAAGTTATAGGTTTGTACTCTTTAGAACTTTTCAAATTCTGACTTTCCATGACTTTTTCAATGGCATTTTCCAGTTTTGCGTGACCTTAAGTTTAGCTGTCTCTTTCGAAAATTGTCAAAACCATCCTTGTTTTGGGGTATTTTCTAACATGACTCTGCAATTTGTTTTATTGTGTCCTTGCTTCGACATCGGCAATAATCTATCGACCCTACATAACTATAATTTTCCATGACCAACAATCAAATTCCAGACTTTCCAGGTTTTTCATGACCGGTAAGAACCCTGCAGTTTCAAGTGGCAGTCACAGTTGTTCTAACAGGTTCTGGCAGGTTCTGTGAAATAAGGGGCAAAGACCCACGAGAGCTAACAGAAATTAGAGATCCGACTCCCGGTAAGAATTCCAGGACTGAACCGAAAATTAACGCTTAAATACGAATGTTAAGTAGCGGTGGGAATCATTAAGATTTCACACATCATAACAGGTTCTAGCAGTTTCACTGTCAAAAAGGGAAGGCAGCGTGGCCAAGTGGTTAGAGGCGTCAAACTTGTAGTCGGGAGGTCCTGGGTTCAAATCTCGGTCTCATCACTTGATGGTAGCGCTCGCCAACTGATCTGCCTCTAACCAGTTCGAATTCTTAACTCTGTTATGTTCCTTTGTATCATTTGAAAAGCCTCTCAAGGGACTGGTCAATTATTAATTATTTATTTATATAGATGTTCATTCGTTTCGGTTGTTTTCTGACTCAAACCATAAGATATTGCCACCATTTTGAATTGGCCACCAAAAGGTGGGGAGCAGTTCCGAGCAAATCTCGATGTTTTCATGTCAAAGCTAATTAGTATTTTCCGACTTATGGGTGGTTAACGTTGCGAACTGTCTCCCTTCCCCCCTGTCCCCGGACCGCGAAACCTGTCTCGCTAATAGATACGGGACAGGAAGGTAAGAACTTGTTCTTTAATGTACTTCAAATAGTCACCTGCATCTTCACCGCAGCGTACAAAGACATTCAAAGGTTTCTCATAACCAAGGGTTGCCCTGGCGATTAATCTGTGCGTGCAGTTGCCCAGTGTTGGTTCACTCCCATTACAGTCAAAGTCACCAAACCAAAAGACTCGCTTTTTGGCTACCATTATCTGTTTATATGTTCGTTGGACTTGATCAAATCCAAGCTGATGACAGAACACGAAAGCATCCGTCAGGTCCCACTTATTAGCTGCCACTGTGCCCCAAAGGCCACCATAAAACACCTCCACAAGGCCCTCGCTCGAACTGTTTCCTCCAAGTCTGACTGGAAACTCTGTAAAAAAGAAAACAAAATACAAACAAAACTAGTTGACTTTATATATAGACTCAGGTTTCTTGACAAGCTTCCACTACAGTACTGCATGTTGACAAATAGTGTATACAGTAGTGCACGTTGAAGAATATAGACAGCGTAATTACAAGGATTTACTGATAAAACCAATATACATGTAATTGTAAAAGTAATGGAAAGTCAAATTATTTCAGATAACGGCTATACTGCAATATTTCGCCCAGTTTTCAAATTGCCACTTCATTTTACATAATTGTATAATTTTCCTTTAGTTATGAATTATGCGCTCGAAAATCGCCATAAGTTACAATATACCAATGTCTTGACGTTCATATCGTTTAGAAATTGAACTCGATTTACGGAGAATTGTCTTTTAATTCCCAGGCGATGGTTATGAACAACTCACGGGCAATTTTTGGCCGTAAACCGGTGTTAGAGGTTGAACTACAATCTGATCCGCCACAAAAAGTGACAAGACACTTTACAGTCATACTTTATAAACCACACATATTTTCTTAGTTTCTACCACCATACCTTTGCCCCTATACCAAGAGCACCGCTATAACCACCCCATGCACCCCCGAAAAATCTTTTAAGTGTTATGTCCAGCCACTTGACAACGTGCATTGGGTGAGGAGGGGGTGGGAAGGGGTTGCTATAAGGCGCGGTAAACATAGACATTCATGGTTTGCCATTCGTTTTAAAATTATAACACGGCATATGTGCAGCTTTTGCCCGCGTATATTTGTAATTTTCCCTGTTGTATGGGTTTTTATCCCACGTATACGAAAATATTCACCTTACGCGTTCGATCAACGCAAAACACACCTATGATCACATAGATGCACCCAACAAACGCACGTAAACAGATCACCTCAACAAACTTGTGTACACGTGCAGTCGCAATTGAGTTTTGCATAAGGAGCATCGAATTTTACCGTCAGCCATAAACCATGGTCATTTATACAAGGAGTCAAAAGTCGCTGAAGGAGACAGGAAACATGACTGGCGTCTTGCTCGTTCATTACTCTCTAACAGAGACTGCATTCGTGAAATGGCCTCAAGCTGCAAGTTACTTAATGGAAGACTTGTATCTGGTATGTCGACACTACCAAAATCAAACTCATTAGGTGGGGGACCTTGAGGGTCCTCTTCATACGCATGGGGGATGCCCTCTCTTAGCTTCCTCCTTTATTTTCTCTTGATCTCGGGAATTAGCCCGCCTTCCGCAAACAAGTCTCTACTCTAACTGCAGTATTTTCAGCATTGTCTTCAGAGATCATTCCATTCACCCAAATTTGTTGGAGAGTTCCTTCTGTGCGTAAGGGATGATTGTTCAATGTTCTAACAAAAGGATTCAGTTGATGGTTAATTCTTGGGCAAAAACTGTAATGCAAACAGAACAGGTCAGTAAAACTTGTTGGTCCCAGGATGCCATTTTCTTCCATGTGGTGAAAAGGGGGTAGAAAAAATGACCAACGCCAACAAAGCCACTTCTCCAGACACGGTCAATACGTTGATTATGTACAGAGAGCCCAGCAATTATGCTTTCCCTAGTCAACCCCCTGTGTCTCCGCATGGATGCTGCAACTTCTACACTTTCACCCACTTTTTTCTGAACGTACCCTCCCTGGCCACCCATTCCTTTTCACTTTTGCCAAGAACAGAGTATGCACCGTTGAAGCAAGGTTGTTCCTTGCGCAACTTAAATAAACCATCATCCTAGAAAAATCATCTATGCCCGCATGAATTACGAACCTTCAACGGACAACGCAGTGGATTCCATCAATGTGCTAAAGAGAATTAGGACCCCTGACACCGTAAACACGCGCTAGGATTGTATTAAACCATCTCAAAGAACGACCCACAGGATCTGTTAGAACTGAACTTGACCTGACTCACTGACATTGGATAAAAATGTTCTGCTTCGCAGGCGTCCCAACATCATGCTGATGCCCGAACTTGAGAACACTCGTCTCATTTCTCTGACCAAATCAACTCTGCATCTGAAAAGGTAGTATAATGGCTGGAGTATGACTCCAGATTCCTAACCCTGCGCCAGTGCGTTTGGAAAACAACATCTCCGTTATGCGGGACCAGGTAAACCGCATTGTATTTCGCAGAGACTCCCGCTGAGGTAAAGAAACCTAAGTCGCCCTACTCCGTGATTTCTAGGAAAAACTGTTGGGAATCCCCTGATAGGGCAAATTGACGTACACGATGCAGCTAGAATTGCCAACAACTCCCATTTGATTAATAAAACCCGAAGCTGCGACACCAGAGTTTCAAGAACCTGAATTTTATTATTTTATGAAAAAGATCCCCAGACTTTATCCGGTCCAGTCACTGCCCCACCAAACCGCTTGTTGAGGTGTTAGTTCTGCGTTAAGTTGAGCCTTTCGTTCCTTATTGCTCAAAATCTTTGTCATTTCTCTGGACTACGCCCCCAATACCTTTATCATTATTATCATTATCATTATCATTATCATTATCATTATCATTATCATTATCATTATCATTGTCACTATCACTATCACTATCACTATCATTATCACTATTATTATTATTATTATCATTATTTAAGCCCGACAAAGAAGAAGGCGTGAAAGAAGTATATAAAGAAACGGATATCAACATAACAGTGGAAGGGA
This sequence comes from Acropora tenuis, assembly GCA_014633955.1. Classification (NCBI taxonomy): domain Eukaryota; kingdom Metazoa; phylum Cnidaria; class Anthozoa; order Scleractinia; family Acroporidae; genus Acropora; species Acropora tenuis. Next base: position 77,838 of record BLAZ01000514.1, read on the forward strand.
AAAAAACATCTTGGTGCGGTGATAGGCTCACCGGAGTATCTACACGAATACGTTAGTGAGAAGGTATCTGATTGGGTCAGTCAAGTTGTTCAACTGGTGGAGTTTGCTGTGACGCAGTCACCGGCCTGCTACACCAAAGACCAAGCGAGCTCTGGACTTGGCAGCAGAGAAAGCGTCATCATATCAGTGTGGCTGACAGTGCTTCCTCTCCGAGAAATGGGTTTCAACCTGAATAAACGGGAGTTGCGTGACGCTATCAAACTACGCTATGACTGACCAGTCGACGATATTCCCTCCACGTGTGTATGCGGGGAAGTCTTTACGATAGACCGTGCCATGATTTGCAGAAAGGCGGATTTGTCATACAACGACATAATGAGCTAAGAGACCTAGAAGCTGAACTCTTGAGTACCCTATGCAGCGATGGTGAAGTCGATCCTGTCTTCCAAGACATCAGCGGAGAACAGCTGAGCAGAGGAGCTAACAAAGAACAAGTTAGTTGTTGCTGGACAGCTGACCGAAGATTTACGTAGGATCGCTGCTTGGTGCTGCGCTAATAGTCTGTTGATAAATCCAGATAAGACCAAGCTTTTGCTGTTGGGTACTCGCCAGATGTTGCGCAAAATTCCAGATGATATCCACGTAAAGCTTCTCGGTAAACAGATATATCCTGTTTCCTCAGCTAAGGATTTAGGAATTATAATCGATGCTAGTCTGACCTACGATGAACACGTGACTAATCTAGTTTCTTCTTGTGCTGCTAGTTTGTGTCAGATCAATAGAATTAAGTATGTTTTAGACAGGCAGACCATTACTACTATAATTAAGGCCTTAGTTTTCAGTAAATTATATTACTGTTCTTCCGTATGGGCGAACTCATCTAAGAGAAACCTGAAAAAACTTCAACGCGTTCAAAATTTTGCTGCTCGTATTATATCTGGCACAAAAAAGCACGAGCATATCTCACCAGTATTACGGGAGCAAAATTGGCTACCGATTCATCTTGCCGTTAAGTACAGGGATACTGTTATTTCTTTTAAATGCGTCAATAGCTTAGCTCCTCCATATTTGTGTAATAAATTTAGAAAGAGATCCAATGTACATTCCTTGGCAACGAGAAATAGTAATCTGTTAGACATTCCATCTTTCAAGTCAGCGTCCGGCCAGTGGTCCTTCCACTGTCGAGCAACAACACTGTGGAATGCCCTGCCGGATGACATGAAAGACCTCCAGTTGGATTTTTTTAAACAAAAATTGCAGAGCCTGCTTTGGGAGGATTTTTAATTTTTTTAATTCTTATAGTTTGTAATCTTTTTTAGATTATATATATAGCTTTTAGAGTCAGGCCTTTGAATTATTGTGAATAGATACTGAAACGGGTCCGTGTGTCATTCGTCCATTTCATTTTCAATTTAGAACGAAGATGAAATTTTGCTTTTCGTTTTTCTTTATTTATCAGTTCGTCTCTGTTTTTTTTAAACAAAATTACAATATTCTAGAAAAACACCGATATTTTAAATAGTAAATTTAAAGTACTGCTTTATTTAACATCATTTTGCCATTTCTTAGGTTTCATATGAATGAAAAATAGAATATCGTCACAGGAAATCAATCGGCTTTTAGAAACAAACATTGAAAAATCGATTCTATTTTTAATTTTGTTCTTAATGGAAAATCGAAAATTCATTGAGCAAAATCAAAAATTGAAAATTGATTTCAATTTTCAATTTTGTATTTCGACTACAAAACTGAAAATTGATCACGCCGGACGAGAACAAAAGCTGACGCAGTAGAGGTAGGCTAAGTTGCTCTTTTGCTTATACCTTTCGTGACTGTTCCACCCTGTCCTGGCCCAGTCCTGGGGCACCTGATTGGCGTGTCAAGGAGGGAGGGGGGAAGAGCGAACTCTAGTTGCCACGGTCATTGGTTCAAATTGGTGTGGCCCTGGCCCTAGTAACGCCCGAGAGAGTCTTGCAACTGTCATGTCTCCTGCCTGCATTCGTATTCGTAAGTCTTTCCCCTCTCTACTTACATCGAACGACTTAGTAGCTGCCATATTAAACAGACGACAACAGTTCTGGTCTGCAAAAGGCGCGAAAATGCAACGGGATGGTTATAAACTGTAGGGGGAGGGGAAGGGGTGGAATTCACAATCTCTCTGTCTTGTGCAGGTTTTTTTTAAACCAAACACCACTATAACTGCCGTAGTTTGTCTGTTAGATTCAAATCCTCTTTACTCACGGGCCCCAGATATCTCAACAAATCATAATTTTAACAAGTAGAGTCCACTCCCTTCCCCTCCTTGCCACGCGACTGATGGCTCTATGGCAGGGTGGCGTGGCACAGTCACGAAACGTTTAGCCCAGTGCGGGTAAGCAAAAGAGCAGCTTAGCCTACCTCTACTGCGTCAGCTTTTGTTCTCGTTCGGTGCGATCAATTTTGAATTTTGTAGTCGAAATACAAAATTGAAAATTGAAATCAATTTTCAATTTTTGATTTTGCTCAATGAATTTTCGATTTTCCTTTAAGAACAAAATTGAAAATAGAATCGATTTTTCAATGTTTGTTTCTAACAGCCGATTGATTTCCTGTAACGATATTCTATTTTTCATTCATATGAAACCTAAGAAATGGCAAAATAATGTTAAATAAAGCAGTACTTTAAATTTACTATTTAAAATATCGGTGTTTTTCTATAATATTGTAATTTTGTTTAAAAAAATAGAGACGAACTGATAAATAAAGAAAAACGAAAAGCAAAATTTCATCTTCGTTCTAAATTGAAAATGAAATGGACGAATGACACACGGACCGAAACGCCCTGATGGGAGTATTTAATAAAGTTTACCATATAGTTTACCAAGACGCAAGACGTGGTTTCTGGGAACACCAACTATCGATGTCAGGGACTGTCACCCAAATGCCGAATCGTATAAGGACCTAGAGCCACAACAGATCTACAGAATGCACGAGAACGAGAAAAAGCGTCAATATTCAAGGAGAGTTCTCGACATTGAGCACGGAACATTCACACCACTAATATTTACTATAACCGGCGGAATGGGCAAAGAGTGCATGAGATACCACAGTCGCCTCGCCGAGTTGATAGCTCTAAAGAAGGGGAAAGAGTATGCTGCAACAATGTCATGGATTAGAGGAAACACATGTTTTGCATTACTGAGATCCGCCCTTATCTGTTTAAGAGGCTCCAGGACAACCAGGAGACTCCCCTGCGATGCCAGGAATGTGGACTTTGATATCGAAACTGTAGACGGAGCCATTCACTAGTTCCGGTTCCTCTTTTCTTTTTTTTAATAGTCTCTTATAGGCTTTTAATCTTAAGACTGGGATTTTCTTTTATGACAGGACAGTTTAAGACGATATATGCAACGCAAATTTTGTAAAAGGTTGTTTTAAATATTGTAATGGTAATGGTAGTAGTAGTAGTAGTAGTAGTAGTAGTAGTAGTAGTAGAGATAATAATTATAATAATTAGTAAAATTTTTAGTTTTTACACTTTTTACCAGTATTTATCCTTATAAATAAATACAATAAAACAATTTATTATTATTATTAATTGGTTAATTTACCATAAGTTGTTCGACACCGCGGTAATTTTATAATGTACTTAATCAATATGTATATTTACACGTCTTTCCTCAATAAACGCCGCTTTTTTAAATATTAGTATTATTATTATTATTATTATCATTATCATTATCATTATCATTATCATTATCATTATTATTATTATTATCAGCCTCTTCTGGAACCAACGAACTGAGCAATCCACGAACAGAATCGATAGCATCATCCAATCGAAAATGATTGTGTTTTCCTGCCATGTTGCGGTCCGCATTTGAAAAGAAGCGTGCACAGTCCCTTAATTTAACTCATTCTTGGCGCGGTGAATCGCGCGGAAAAAAAATGGCTCTCCAGTAAAAGCTGTTATTTTTACAAGTATTCAGAGTTATGTGGAAAAATAAACCTCATTTTAAAGGTTATTAAATAAGCTTTACGAAAAAAATAATTTATCGGCAGAGAAAAATCATACAATAGAAAATGAACGTAAGCAACAGAGATCCGCGAAAATTTCGCCAAAATTGGCGATCCCCAGATTCCAACAAATTATATGTTGAAGAACCAAGTGTTTTGAGCTGAGCTGTATACGCACATTTGCTGGGCGCATGTACGTGATCATAAGCGTGTTTGGGAAATGTAGATTTGCGTTGACAGAACGCATGAGGTGAATATTTTCATTTACGCGGGATAAAAACCCATACAACGGGGAAAATACAAATATACGTGGGCAAAAACCGCACGTATACCGTGTCATAATTTTGAAACGAATGGCCAACCAAAGACCCTTGCAAAAAGTGAAAGTGCTTCAGCATTTTTGTCGCTCCTTGTGGAGCGGGCAAGTAGCAACTACTTACCATTGACAGAAATGCCGTCCATTTTACATATGAGCTGAACATCATCGCTGTTGCAATGCACTGTTTGCTGCAATTGGCAATCGCCCAGAGTCCTTTCATGGCCTGTACAGGCATCACCAGTGAACCATACAGGGCCTGGACCCACCTCGTATATAATGTCTGGATTGTACGAGAATTCATTATGTAATACAAAATCCAGTTCAACTCCTTTATACCCAAGTTGTCGACAGATTACTTCAGCGGTCTCAGTTTTCCAATCATTTTCACACAGGGTTCCCCAGACTCCTTGGTAACGTACTTTCACCCGGCCAGCATAAGGTACTTCAGAACCGCTCAGTCGTACAGCAGTTTCTACCGATGAATAATAATCAATGTGTGCTTCAGACTAGCCTGTTCCAGGTTCTCAGTAAGTCGAGACGAGCTAGGAAAAATGGGAGAGCGAGAAAAAACCTTTTTCTCGCATTCGCGTTTTCGCGCTCGCGTTTCCTTGATCGTCCCAACCAACTGAGAGCCTGGAACAGCTTAGCTTCAGACTGCATGAGACAAAATGTTTAGGAGGCAAAGCATTTGCAAAGAGGACTGAAGGATCAGGCGCTCCCTGGCATTGCATCGGGACTCTGCTTCCCTTATTTTTCCTGGTTCATTGATTGATATTTGGGTAAACCAGTGTGTGCATCGTCACTCTGAGTTTTGGTGTTTTCACCCAACTCTTAAAGAAGTCTCACCAGAATTTTGATATTGAGGATTATAGCACACCAAACAAACATCTGAGGCGTGGTCACTACAGGCATGCTGTCCGCTTCCCCATTCTGCATGTCGGCACTGGTCCAATGAACTTTCATTTCCTTGGCACCGAACATCAAACAGCCACACTGGACCTGTCCCATGCACGCTCGACGGACAGTTGGAAAACATTGGAGCCAGCCAGCTAATCGATGACCTGTACATAAGATTAATTCTTCCAGTTGGACTTCACGCTGTGTAGTTCGTTGGCTTTAAGTCGGTTACTCGTCCTAAATCATCCCTCCGTACTTGCCACCCACCCGATAAAGTCTTTTTTTTTCCTCGATCTCCCAAATAGACGGAATGTGCTTTACTAATTAAAATGCGCCTCTTATTCGCTCACTTGTTGAAAGCTTCATTGAAATCACTTATTATTTGGGGGAAAGGGACCAGAAGTCGGAATTTCCCTCTTCCGGTACAACAGTTGCTGGCTTCCGGTTCCCTAGTCACCGGCATCCGGTATCTTTTCCTCACGACCGCTTCATTTTTCGCGTTATTTTCTCAAGGCTGCCGCCCCCTTACCGCGTAGACCTCCCACCCATTTGCACTTTATATTGGTTACTACCGTTGGGGATTTCAATACCCATTTACCGTAAATTCAGTTTGCAAAGACAACGTCTCTTATAGCCACCGTACTTAGACGATTAGAAACACCTTCAATTGCTTTTGAAAAAATATCTTAAAAAATAAAATAAAATAAAATAATAAAAAAAAAACAGCACTGACCTGATAGCCGGACCGAATCCAAGCTGCCTACAAGCAACCATCCAGGAACGCTGGTTCCAGCCATTTCCATGACTACAAACTGTTCCCCAGGTTCCATTGTATTGAACTTCAAGTCGACCAGCATGAGGCACTGAAGATCCAGCCAAGCGGACTGGATATGCTGAGCAAAGAACAAACACGTGTTTTCTTAACCTGCATAAATCTATATCAAAGGGGACATCCGTTCATAGCCAATAACACGGCGTGCAGTGTACAACTACGCCTTGCACAAGTGCTTTGACACCCCATGGTGACATGACCTAAAAAGTCGCTATACACGGAACTGCGAGTAAGCGAACTAGTTTCACTGAATTGAATTTGTGGGATTTATCACTGAACTAAATCAAGATTTAGTACATACGAAACAGCAGTATACATAGGAAAAATTCTGACGCCAAATTAAGACGCATTCTAAAACAATTAGGGTCTTTATTTAAACGAAAAAATAATAATAATCCGCGGCTTAAACAAGACGCGAACTGCCCGTATAAATGGTACATTTCGTGTTCGCGGCTTACATAAACCGCGACACACAAGGCGCAGCTTGCATAAGCCGAAGGCTTAGAGCTAGACTTCCAGAAGCCATGGCTCATGTAAAAAGTGAATTCGCTTGTATAAATAGCACCACGGCCTGTTGGCGGTATATGCAGGCCTCAAACAGGAAAAATGCTCCATTAAAACGGGCATGAACTGAAGAAATCATCCTCACACTTTCTGGACAATTTAAGCAATTGTCTCTTATGTGCACTTGAAAAATTCAAGTGACTCCAACGGGATTCGAACCCACGACATCTGCGACGCCGGTGCAGTGCTCTTACCAACTGAGCTATGAAGCCACACAGTTGAGAGCAGGTCAATTTGTTGGGCTCATGCGTGTTTTCCCGCGAAAGGAATGGTGAATGAAAGAAATGATTATGAAGTGCGGGTTAGACATGAACTGAAGAAATGATCCTCACACTTTCTGGACAATTTAAGCAATTGTCTCTTATGTGCACTTGAAAAAATTCAAGTGACTCCAACGGGATAGTACGGGCAGTTCGCGTCTTATGTAAAGCGGCTTATGTAAAGCGTGGATTATTTTTCTGGTATAAGCGGCCCTCAGAAGTTTTCTGAATGCTTGTGGAAGCTCCGATTACATTTCTGGTATGAAAGGCCCCAAGAGTCTTTGTTGGTATATCATGAGTTTTGTCACGTTAATTGAAAACAACACGCTGACCCATTTTTGACCACTCAACAAACCCTTCTCGGTCCCTAGCACAAATGAGACCTGTGGCTCACATAGTTTGCAGCAATAACATATTCAAGGCAATACAATCAAAACTCTTGGGGAAATGACACTTCGTAGGAGCCCGTGACCAAGGAGGGTGCAACTCTTGTGTAATGTCACGGCGTTTTCAGAAACGGAGCTATTTTTAGATTGCTTTTCCCGAGAGCTAAGTCACACACAGGAACTCTGCTTCACAATCATTAGCTTGCATAATTATTAATACTCTCGGGGTTAGGAATAAACACCCATGCGGACCGGAGCTCAAGTCCAATTTGAAACCCGTCGAAAACGCCATAACATGGAAACGCCATAACATGGACCCAAAATGGCAGCCATGTTGATGTCGCTGATGAATCCATCGGCAATTTAACTTTATTCTTATGTAAATATTTTCTTTTGTCGTGCTTTAAGAAACATGGCCAACTCACGTTGCGTATAATTGCTTGGTCGACACATAATTTCCAAGACTTCCTCGTGACCGCACCAAAGCACCTCACCGGGACTGTCAATCTTGCATTGCGATAGCGGGCTTTCGTTGCCATAGCAATATACTTTGCTCAACCAAATAGGTCCCCATGCGTCATCTCCATACAAACGAAACCTCCGATATTCATAGCTTTCGTATAAGCTTGTATCTCCCATCACATCTCCATACCCTAACTGGCGGCAAATCACTTTGAACACCGTGCCAGCCATGCGCCGAGGACATATTACTCCCCATGCCCCTGCATAACGAACCTCTACACGGCCAGCGTACGGCAGAGTTGAGCCGACGAGTCGAAGCTGCAATTCTGAATGAAAAACGAGAATTTGATGACTTTTTTCATTGTTTTGTGCAATAAACTCAGCCGGGTGTTTAGTAAAATTAGTATTATTTGGTACTAGTGTAGTTCCAAGGTAATATCAAGGATAATAAAAGCAACAACAACAACAACAACAACAACAACAGACCAGGGGATCGGACTCAATCACATAGCTAAAAAACCCCAGCTTACTGAGCCAGCTGGGTAAATAAATATAACGCGAGCCTCCGGGTGAGTGTAAGCCTAAGAAGTTCTGTGGTTGACGACATTGATTGACTATTCAACAACATTATTTTCATGTCCACTTGACTATGAAGATGTCATCCCCTTAGGTTGCTGAAATTTCAGTCAGTGGCATCAACAATATCAGTGTTTACGTTACTTCGTCAAGTCGTGATGACTCATGGGTTTAAATCATTTACAATTTTACGTAATAAATACGTGGCAAACAATTAGGAAAATACAAAACTAACCAAAAGAACTGAGCTCAGGCTATGTTCACACAGGACCGGTCCTAAATGGAACCGACACGATGCTGGAACGGACCACTTCTGTTTCACACGGGACCGTTCCGTTTATAAACGTCAGGCCACACGGGAACGATTTGTTATGGTCCGGTGCTGGATCGAAGTGACCCGAGCAGCTGTTTCCACCAGTTAAGCATGCGCAGAATGCACGTGAAAGCTTTCAAAATGGCGCCGAAAAAGGCTACGTCGATAGCGGAAGGAGATAAAGTTTTCAGCTGCACGGATGATGAATTATCCCTTCTCTTAAAAGTTATTATGGACCACAAAGCCCACCAGGCTTCAAACGGAAAAGATTGGGAAACTGTTAAAAGAATATATTAAGACATCACTGATAAATTTAAACAGTGCCCATGCTTAAATTGCGCTGCTAGTAAAGAAAGTTCCATTTGGGACCGAAACGGTTCCAAGACTGGACCTGCTTTTCTGGAGGTCCAGAAATCGGACCTTGCTGGGAACGGATTGGCTGTACGGTTAGCAGGTCCCGTGTAAACAAAAGGCCTATTCGTCAGATCGGAACCATTTGGAACCGGTCCCATGTGAGCATAGCCTCAGAGGTCCTTTCTGGTTATCTTTAAAGGGAGTACACCGCGCTAACAACTTAGCAAACATTTTAAAATTGTCGCCCTCTCCCTTGGAGTACTTTTCGCTCGCCCCAGCCTTCTGTCAGTTTTATTATCCAACGTAGCATCGAAGGATTATTCATTCCTTGACCACTGAAATACGCCCGCTTCGCCGGCTAATGGAAACACGTTCTTTGTACCTGTGAGATTTGTGTCTCGAGGCTGACAAATCAAACAAGTGCTGCAATACTGAGGTGTACAATCCCGACAGTATTCAGGATGCAGTCTGCCCCATCCTCTATGAGGACACTCGTCTATGGAAGCCTCAATTCCTCGACAGTTGAGGTTGGAGAGCCAAACCCGCGTATCTCCCAGATTCTTTGCTGTGCATTCGTTGTGCATAAAGTAGTGCTTAACTGGAGGTCCCTGACCAAGCTGTCGACAGATTACTTCCGCTGACTGGTACGTTAAACCCCTTTCACCACAAATCGTGCCCCACTTGCCATTATACTTGACTTGCACGTGACCAGCGTTGGGCGTGTCCATACCAAACAGCCTAACTTCCACCTCTGAAAAAAATCAATTTAATGATGCGTTTGCCTCAACATAAAAAAACAGTGTTGAATCATCACTAACAAGAATGAGCGCTTTCTAAAAGCACTGAAGAATTTGACCATGAAAAGTATTTCTAAATACGGTGTGTATCAATTAAAGTTGGAAAGTAGCTGGAAGGATTTCATAATGATCATGTAAATTTCTCAAAGTTCTCCCTCTAAAAGTACCTTGTCCAGGGCCAAAATATTTTAGACATTTTGAGGAAGGGAAGCGTACCAGTTAACAAAATATAATTCGATTGCCAAAACATTTTCGTAACCCTTGAAGTTGTAGCTTGAATCCCTGTTTTCTGAAACAGGTCAGTGCTCTTTTCGCAGAAATCCCGCACGCATGCAAACTTTTCGGCCCACAAATTTATGAGGAGTAGAGAAATGTTGACGAGATAAGAAAGGGCAAAGTTATTACGAGATTTCATGCCTGGAAACAAGTTCGTTTTTAAGATAAAGAGGGAATTATGGCATCCAAATTAGGCCCGAAATGTTTCGAGGCTTTCAAGAAACGCACCCTAGCAGACCAACGAATAACAGGTCAAGGACTACACGTATGTAAAGGCCCAAACCTCCAGGCAACGAATTAGAGAAAAACAAAGGAGCAAAGCAAAAGAACAGCTGTTATTTAAGTAATTCACTCACTCACTCACTCACTCACTCATTCACTCACTCACCGCTACTGTAGTTGCTTTGATTTGTACATTGAACACCAGCATCGAAAACTGAGACGTAAAGATCAAGGTTAATCCGTCGAGGACACGGTCCAGCAGGAGTTTCTCTTTACCGTTGCACTCCAAAGAACTCATCCATATATTCTTGTCTGTATACCCGTATCTGAAATATCAAAGAAAAAATTCAAAACGACACAGCATGATAACCGCGTAATTTGCCAATGATCGCTACGTTTGCTGGGTTCAATTAAGTTAGGAATGTATTGACCTTGTTCCAGAGATTTTGGCAGACCTAGGTGCTAGGAGAAAATCAGTTATTACTTCGTTACCACAACGCTTGATTCAAAGTTTCAGACAACTATACATTCGTGAATGATATATTCCTACTGAGGAAATCCATTTACCTTGAACTAGGTTCAAAGTAATGCAATGGCACAAGGAATTCGTCAATCGGACCCTCGAGGCAAATGCAAGTATGCTAGTCTATCAAGAGCCCATAACCATGGGCTCCGGGTCTATGTATCAGTCTCTTCTCCTCTTTAGCCTCCTTCTAGCCTAGGCTTCAGAGATGGTTTAATGAAAACCAACTGATGTGAGACAACTGTGTATTTCGATATATGTTGAATCGGTCAAAGGCAACTGGAGCAGTGCTGTGCTCTGTGGAATCCACATTTGGTCAAACATATCAGTTCGATTGAAGCAATCCAACGAAGAGCTACGAGACTGATACTTGGTGGTGTAGACTACGAACCGAGACTGAATAGGCTCAAGTGGCTAGTTCTGGCAAAACAGAGAAAGTTTCTCTGCACAGTGCAAAGGCACAAGATAATATTCGGATTTTGTGAAATTGAAGCTCCTGATTTAAGTACTTTGATACTGTAAGATAAACTGGACCTAGAGTTTAAACTGAGACCTGAAAGTACACGTACTTTTGTCCAATTACGCAAGATCCAGATTTCAAGCTGAAAAATGCACGTCATCCTCTATTGTGCACGTTAAGTTCAAAACAATTGCTTTCACCTGGAGTGTGTAAACACGCGCACTGCTTTGACATATCCGAGTTGGCGGCATACCACGTGACCATCCCGAATGTCCCAGCCCCTGTCAGATACTGTGCCCCAGACTCCTCCAACTCGAATCTCCACGCGGCCAGCGCTTGTTTCATTGGAACCGCGAAGTCTAACTTCTCCATCTAAAGATAGATAAAATATCAGTTGAGTATCGCAAAGACAACGAAAGCGCAAGTGAATCAGTGTAGATGAGAAAACAGAAAGCAGTCTCCACAGAATTTGCACAAACAGGTAACATATAGTATAGTATATATATGCAAATTGCGGTCCGAGTTATTGCGCAAGGCCTTGGAGAGAACAAGCTTCACTCTGTCGATTTGACTTTCGATACAATACTAAGGTCGTTTGTTAATTTTGATTGACTTTGTCGAAGAGAGACATGTTTACAGCGTTGGTTCGTTTATTGCTTGTTTGTTTGTTTGTTTACTTTTGTTTTGTTATCACCTCGCTCTATTACTCAACGCAGCAGCTAGGCCGTTAGGTAAATAACGCTGTTAGGTAAATCAGAACACAACATGGCAAGAATGGAAGGACAAATTTGTTGTTGTTCTTGTTGTTTTTCACTTCCTAAGACTACGGTGCATCAAAGTGCTTAAAAAATGACATTTTTACAAAACCTAGACAAAACCCACTTTTAAAAACATGAGCAGATCATAGCATAATATTATTAGAATGTTTTACCTCCGGTAATGTTCTGCATTTTGCACACCACTCCAGCGCCACTTTGATCTGCGCAAGTTGGTTCCAACTCCCAACCAGCGTTCAAGCATTGGTCTAATGAGGTCTCGTTACCCTGGCAACGTATACTAGTCAACCACATAGGTCCTGAGCCAACTCCAAACTGTCCGTGACCGACTTCTAGAACCGCCTCTGGATATCCAAGCTGACGGCAAACGACATCGGCATCATTTTTGTCCCAGCCAATACTGCATACAGCGTGCCAGAAACCCTGTTGCTTTATCTCCACTCGTCCCATGTGTGTGAGGTTGCTTCCTTGTATTCTGACGACCGCGGTTTCTAGGGGCAAGAGAGGGCAGAAAAGTGTCCTTGTGATGAATATGCCACCGGAGGAAAGAACCGCAACCATTCTTTCTAATTAATTAAGTTTGTGTACTCGGTTATTGCCCGATTTGACGGGATATTCCCCATGCTCCGGTAAGCGGGCGTCACGTGATATTTTATGCTGGATTTAAGCTCTCACTAAACAAAGAGACCTTCTGCAGCTACCAGGTGAACGAGTGTGCTTGCCATAACGCTTGGTGACTTTCATTTCCTTGAATCAAAACTTGCAAGCAAATCACCGAGAATTGTCTTAAACCTCTATATCTGTCGTAAATTGTTACTGGCTGGCACGAAGAAGCACGACCGCACAATCAAATGGAATTTTCAACTTGCATCGAGCCTATCTAGCTTTAAGTTTTATATTAGATGTAAGGATTTTACTGAACTGATAAATGGCAATAATTGCCCCGCGTGCGTAATTTGTACCTCGTAAGGTGTGTCCGTGTTCTTAGAATTGTTTTGATTATTTTAAGCATATCGTTAATGTATATATAACATATAGCTTATTTCTTATCTATCATAGTATTCATTATTTATTTTATCTTTATGTTGTGTCCCCAATTAGCGTTAGCTAAATACATTGACACATGAATAAAGTTCTTCATCATCATCATCATCATCATCATCATCATCATCATCATCATCATAACAGACTTGAAACTATCTTGGTGAGTGCAGTCGCTATTTGGCCACGGTTTACTTCGAAAGTAGGCTATTTTTTCTCATAATCTTGTCTTTCGAAAAGAAAAAAAAAAGCAGTTGCGGCTACAACCACGACAACGGAGGAAAAGAGAGTGAGCCTGGGATCAATTAATTTCAATTTATTTCAACGCAAGACCTGTTTGACCTTTTTCTTCAAGCATTCACGTACCATTTAACCCTGGTTCTTTGTTACTTTCACAAATCACTCCAGCACTATGCGTGTGATCGCATAAATGCACCTCATGATGGTCCCGGATGTATGTTATACTGCATTCAAAGATAGACGACTCGTTTCCACTACACGCTGCTTCCTCGACCCAAATCGGCCAAATCGGCCCATCAGACTGCTTGTCAAATAATTCACCAATGGTAGTGTAAAGGACTCGACGATAACCAAGCTCACGACAAACCACGTGACCCTGCCTAAGTCCCCAGGACCAGTCACAGAAAGAACCCCAACGGCCGTTATGGCGAATTTGCACGAAACCCGCATGCGCGAGGGGAGATCCCACCAGGCGAACTAAAAAGATTTAAAACACCATTTGAAAAAACAAACATACAAACAAACAAATAAAAAATTAAAAACCAGACAC
>BLAZ01000514.1:120842-123342 GCA_014633955.1 Acropora tenuis
GATTGTTTATCAGTCCATGATGACATCTCACTAAAGTTTACTGATTCACGTCTTTTACTTTTTTTAAAAACAACACTCGAACTGGCGAGACAATCAGAAATTTGTGTTTTCCAGTCTTCCGAATAATTTCTCGCAGATCATCATCGTGAGAAGAATATCAATCAGAAATTAGCTCCTCAACGGATCCTTACCGTAATTTCCCGCGCTTTGTCATGTGAATCACACGCAGCAGCCAAATGTGCAGTTAAGCCAGTCTTTGCTACACAGAAGTTTCATTAATAATTAGCGAAGGTAAAAAAAGCTATGTATTTTATTAAAGTTTAACACTTTGGAAGAAGGTACCTACCTCTGCTACCTCTGTGGTTATCTACTTTCAAAGGCGTGAATCACCTTAGCGATGTGTTTGCTGCAGCAGTGAACAATGGGAATTTTCAAATTTACTTCTATTTTTGTTATTTTGAAATAGTGACATTCTCTAAGACTATAATTTACATACATAAACTAGTCTTTGCGGCAAAAAAATCGATTCTGAAGTTTAACGGTTTAAGTAATATCCACAATTTTAAGTTTGCTTTTGGCTGCCTGTTTGAAATCATACTACCTTTAAAACGTACAAAATGCATCCTAAGACAACCTTATTTTCAAAATTTCCCGGATGGGTGCATGCCCCCACTTTCCCCTAGAGGCTCGCGCCCCTGGCACACGTTTGGTCCGTCTTGTCGTTGGATCCTACCCCACACCCCCTCCCCCGCAAAAAAAAAACCTGCCTATGAGACTGTAATAATCCTGTATTTCTTTGTTCGTGAATTGTTCAGTATTTTCACAACAAACTCATTTACGGGACTATGATGTCCATTTTCTTAAGTCGCCGTAAATTTCTGATCGAGTTACAAAGTATAGCAAGAAACAAAACATCATATCAAAACAGTTGGACGACCTTACAAGAAAGCTACTTGAAAAAGTCGAAAATCCTGAACGTGCTGATGTCGCGTCATTTGACTGGCGATGCATATGTGCATCGATTGTTCAGAACATAACTTAGGCAGCATTAATTCAGATAAATTCAAGTCAATAACTATATTTCATGATCAAAAAGAATGTTCCCACCTAAGAAATAAAAAATAAGAATCTAAACAGACAATTTATCACAATTCCCCATGAAATATAGTTTATGCTAATCTAATTTTTAACATAATGTCTGTCTCGAGAATATCAACAACTTGACTTGACATTATCAAGAAAGGACTGCTCGTGAAGTCAACTTCACGAATGAGTCAGCTTCTAGAAACATTCTAATTCGGAAAACAACATCATTTTATATCAAGAAAAACAGCACTTACAGATATTGACAAGGTTTCATTGACGCATTTTATTTAAATTAAGTCATTAATGCCCTGATGTATTAGAGCGTCTACGAAACAAGCGGGTGAAAAATAGCACTTATTACAGCTTAGTGATCTTTCAGAGTTAGTATTTTAACTTTAATTCAATACCTCGATCTAAGTAATCAACTTTTTCCAATATGAAATGTTGATGATACGAAATAAAATGAACTTGCTTATCAACTGAAGCATTCGCAAGACACTACGTAGATTGTTCTCGTTTCGTCAGCACTGATATCAGAAACTCAAGATTGTTTATCAGTCCATGATGACATCTCACTAAAGTCTACTGATTCACGTCTTTTACTTTTTTTAAAAACAACACTCGAACTGGCGAGACAATTAGAAATTTGTGTTCGCCAGTCTTCCGAATAATTTCTTGCAGATCATCATCGTGAGAAGAATATCAATCAGAAATTAGCTCCTCAACGGATCCTTACTGTAATTTCCCGCGCTTTGTCATGTGAATCAGACGCAGCAGCCAAATTTGCAGTTAAGCCAGTCTTTGCTACACAGAAGTTTCATAAATAATTAGCGAAGGTAAAAAAAGCTATGTATTTTATTAAAGTTTAACACTTTGGAAGAAGGGACCTACCTCTGCTACCTGTGTTTATCTACTTTCAAAGGCGTTAATCACCTTAGCGATGTGTTTGCTGCAGCAAACCAAGTGAACAATGCGAATTTTCAAATTTACTTCTATTTTTGTTATTTTGAAATAGTGACATTCTCTAAGACTATAATTTACATACATAAACTAGTCTTTGCGCCAAAAAAATCCATTCTGAAGTTTAACGTTGTGAGTAATATCCACAATTTTAAGTTTGCTTTTGGCTGCCTGTTTGATATCATACAACGTACAAAATGCATCCTAAGACAACCTAATTTTCAAAATTTCCCGGATGGGTGCATGCCCCCACTTTCCCCTTGAGGCTCGCGCCCTGGCGCACGTTTGGTGCGTCTTGTCGTTGGATCCTACCCCCCCCACCCCCCCCCGCAAAAAAACCTGCCTACGGGACTGTAATAATCCTGTATTTCTTTGTTCGTGTATTGTTCAGTATTTTCACAACAAACTCATTTACGGGACTATGATGTCCATTTTCTTAAGTCGCCGTAAATTT
>BLAZ01000514.1:206242-208742 GCA_014633955.1 Acropora tenuis
TTGTTATACGGTGAAGTTGCATTGTTCTCCCTTTGAGCAGCAGAGGGAAGAAAAAAAATATACATTGCCACATACCTTTGAAACATTGGGTGATACCAAACAATGTTATTTAAACAACCTGTTGGCAAACCATTGAAGTCCTTAGCATAAAAGGTTGATATCGCGAGGGCGACTATTCGTACTATCATCAGTTGAGACTATAACCAAAGTGTAATCTTTGATTCGTTTGTCAACCCAAGGGCATTTCGATACGTAAACGTAGTTGATTTGTTGTTTGTACGACCACAGCAGCTGCCAATCAAGATGCAGTGAATCGCGACTGCGCACAAAAGAATGTCAACTGGACATCGGTGTCAGCTCAAGAAAATGAGTGTCTGTGAAAGTCTCCGATCATTTCAATGGTTTTGTTCCGAACTCTAACTGTAACATTCGTTTCGTCTACTTATAGCTACTATTACAATTTTGTATTCGAGTATAGTTAAGAAAGTCAGGTCACCTGTCTTACAGTTAGGTGTGGTTTCCGGCCTCATTGTGCCTTTTCTCACATGATCACGATATTTGCAGTTAATTATTTTAATGCAAAAGTATAAAGGCATCACTCAATTTGAAAATTCGATTCCAATTTACAGCAATATTCATGATTATCTTTACCACATTGTGTTTCTAAAGGTCAATTAATTTGTGCACCCAAAGCGGAGTAAATTGTGTTTTTAGATGTATGATAACGTGACGCGTCAAATATGCAACCTACTGTGTGTCCAGCTTCAAACGATAGCCTTTTGTTATTAGTTGCGCTTAGCGAACTGAACCGGGAATTGCGGGTCATAAACTGTGATCTTCGGAAATTTGTCGGCGTGACAAACTTACCATCCAGGGGAGAGGGGTTCGGCAGTTCGCATGGAATGTTTATTAGCACAGGAGTGCCCATGGGAGAAAAAAGAGATTGTCCGCTTGTTCCATGCACCAGCGAACTAATTACATGAAATTCAGTGAAATTTATGAACTCGCGCGCTTGATTTGAAAATGCAAGTCAAACAAACCGAAGATAAAATTCCTTGTCTTTCCGATTATTTTCAGGGCCCGCAGTAATTGGCGCAAGCTGTTGCGGTGTCCCTGCCTGCATTGTATCACTTTTAGCATAATTTGTATCCTTATTTATATATTTATTCTTGTGTGTTGGCGAAGCTAATAAAATAAAATAAAATAAATAAATTGACATAGAGTGAAATAACTCGGTTTTATATCTGGGACTTTGCTTGGGCTTATTAAACCCAATGGAAAATAACCAACGCTACCGTTCTAATTTATTACGCTGCCACACCAGCCGTGAACAACGCTTAATTCGGACTTTCGAGTCGAACGCTTTCTTAACATGAAACCAGCAATGCGAAGAGCGGCTTTATCCAAAAAATAATAATAAGATCAGATTTCAGAGCGGTTCTTCCCAAAGAGGTGTAAACTTAAAACCCATCGGGCTTTTCTTGTTAAGAGCAAGAAGAAGAAGCAATTGAAACCATTGTTAAAATAATGATAAATTGAGTCAATTAATAAAAAAAAATCTTAAAGTTTACGTTGAGGTATAAATTCAATCCAGAGTTTCGAATTGGGCGCCTAAAAGTGTCTCCATCTAGCTCGGGGCCAAAGCAATCTTATAACAAAGCAGCGTCGGCAGTAACTCTTTAGAACATAAGTGATCACGAGTATGTAAATCAACCGGTCTTTTTTCTCTTTTATAGATGTTATGTTTTCTCCCTTTGTAAGGACGACTCTAAACTATCTAAATTGATATCACTTAAAACCGTTTCAAAGCCAGCAAATCATAACACGCTTTTATCGTCAAGTAAAAGGAAGATTTCGCTTGGAGTTCCTAACTTTTGTAATTTGTCAAACAGAGCACGCGCCTGTTTAGTTACTAACCATTACCATCATATCAGTTGAACATTGAAAACGTTAACCGTATTCTTAAAAATTGAAAGACAAAGAAAGCTTCCTTAAAGAAGGCGTTTTAAAAGTTAGTTGAGTTTACAAACCTAACTGTAATCTTTGATTCGTTTCTCAACCGACGCGCATTTCGAGACGTAAACGTAGTTGATTCGCCCGTGTTTGTACGTCCACATCAGCTGCCAATCAAGATGCAGTGAACCGCGGCTGTGCACAAAAGAATGTAAACTGGACATCGGTGTCAGCTCAAGAAAATGAGTACCGTTATTTGTGAAGATGACCGATCACTTCAACGGTTTTGCTCTGAACTCTAACTGTAACATTCGTTTCGTCTACTTATAGCTACTATTGCAATTTTGTATTCCAGTATAGTTACTAAAGTCAGGTCACCTGTCTTACAGTTAGGTGTGGTTTCCGGCCTCACTGTGCCTTTTCTCACATGATCACGATATTTTTAGTTAATTATTTTAATGCAAAAGTAAAGGCATCACTCAATTTGAAAATTATATTCCAATTTACAGCAATATTCATGATTATCTTTATCACATTGTGTTTCTAA
>BLAZ01000514.1:243742-246242 GCA_014633955.1 Acropora tenuis
GAGATTATTAGAGTTGTGTTCTGCAAAAA
Source organism: Acropora tenuis (assembly GCA_014633955.1). Taxonomy (NCBI): domain Eukaryota; kingdom Metazoa; phylum Cnidaria; class Anthozoa; order Scleractinia; family Acroporidae; genus Acropora; species Acropora tenuis. The sequence goes on from BLAZ01000514.1 coordinate 243,772, forward strand.
ACCGGTCGAAAAAACACCAAATATTCGAGAAATGAGACAATTTTGAAAATCGGCTAGCTTGCAAAGACCATAGCCCATGCAAAGGCATAGCCGTTGCAAAATGGTCAGTTTGGGTCAAAAATTAAAAATGCCATAAACATGCGCAGATGCGAAAAACTATTCTACAGGATTATTAGAGCTGTTCTGTGGAAAAAACAGCTCGAAAAAAACACCAAATATGCGAGAAATGAGACAATTTTGAAAATTGGCTATCTCGCAAAGGCTACAGACTTTCCAAAACAGTCAGTTTGGGTCAAAAACTAAAAACACCAAAAACATGCGCAAGGCTATTCTACAAGATTATTAGAGTTCATCTGTCCAAAAGACCGCTCGAAAAAACACCAAATATTCGAGAAGTGAGACAATTTTGAAAATCGGCCATCTTGCAAAGGCTATAGCCCATGCAAAGGCTACAGCCTTTCCAAAATTTTCAGTTTGGGTCAAAAATTAAAAATGCCAAAAACATGCGAAAAGCCATTCTACAAGATTATTAGAGTTGTTCTGTCCAAAAGACCGCTAGAAAAAACACCAAATATTCGAGAAATGAGACAATTTTGAAAATTGGCCATCTTGCGAAGGCTGTAGCCCATGCAAAGGCAAAAATTCAAAATGCCAATACAGAGGAAAACAGCTATTAGAGTTGTTTTGTGCGAAAAACTGCTCGAAAAAAAAAAAATTCGGCAAATGAGACAATTTTGATTATATAAGAGCTGTTCAGTACAAAAAACCACTCGAAAAAACAAAAAATATTCGAGAAATGAGACACCTTTGAAAATCGGCCATCTTGCAAAGGCTATAGCCCATCAAAGGCTGTAGCCTTTGCGAAATGGTCAGTTTGGGTCAAAAATTAAAAATGCCAAAAACATGCTAAAAACTATTTTAAAAGATTATTACAGTTGTTCTGTGGAAAAAAACGCTCGAAAAAACACCAAATATTCGAGAAATCAGACAAATTTGAAGTTTGGCCATCTTGCAAAGCTACAGCCTTTCCAACATGGTCAGTTTGGGTCAAAAATTAAAAATGTCAAAAACATGCGAAAAGCTATTCTAATAAGATTATTAGAGTTGTTCTGTGCAAAAAAGCGCTCGAAAAAACACCAAATATTCGAGAAATGAGACAAATTTGAAATTTGGGCAACTTGCAAAGCCTTTCCAACGTGGTCAGTTTGGGTCAAAAATTAAAAATGCCAAAAACATGCGAAAAGCCATTCTACAAGATTATTAGAGTTCATCTGTCCAAAAGACCGCTCGAAAAAACACCAAATATTCGAGAAATGAGACCATTTTAAAAATTGGCCATCTTGCAAAGGCTATAGCCCATGCAAAGGCTGTAACCTTTCCAAAATGGTCAGTTTGGTTCAAAAATTGAAAATGCGAAAAAGATGCCAAAAACCATTCTACAAGATTATTAGAGTTGTTCTGTGCAAAAAACCGCTCGAAAAAACACCAAATATTCCAGAAATGAGAGAAGTTTGAAAATCGGCCATCTTGCAAAGGCTATAGCTTTTCCAAAAAGGTCAGTTTGGATCAAAAATAGAAAATGCCAAAGTTATGCCAAAAGCTATTCTACAAGAAAAGTAGAGTTGTTCTGAGCAGAAAACCGCTCGAAAAAACACCTAATATTCGAGAAACCATACATTTTTGAAAATTGGCCATCTTGCAATGGCTACAGCATGTGGGAAATGGTCACTTTGAGTTTTTACCTTTCTAGGACTTTATCTAACACAGGATCCCTGAGACCTCGTTGGTTTATCCACGTCTGATCGCTGTATCGTGGTCTGTACTTTGGATGAGTTTTGCTAGCATGATACATGACGGTATCTGCTCCACGAGTGTTCATGGTTTGAAACTCGTCAAACGAGATAGTTCCTGTAAAAAGATTCACAATTTAATCTTGATGAAGGCTAGTATGGAAACTAATGTGATGATACGAAGGTTGTTGGTACTTGTTATGTGCGGCACCGTAGCACGTATCTTGAGAGAAGAGGGCCAGGGAAAAAGAAAACACGCACGGCTCCAGACACCCTTAAAAGAAAGATGAAATGACACCTTTATCTCTCTACTTACTGAATAAATAGATCTCGTGACTCAATTGAAAAGCTCAGCGCGGCAAATTTGTTACATCTGCTATTAATGAGTGTGACCTAGTTACTATAGAGTTTCTGCTACTAATTGACATTTGTAAAATAATATTCACCCTTGAAAACAAAGTTTGAGAGCAAATAATTGGCACAAAGTGAAATTAGAAATGAGGAAAAAACGATGACTAAAAAAATGAATATACTCCCAAAATGAAAGAATAAATGAATGCATTGTGACTTGCTCAAAGTACATGGACTTTTACATGGACTTTTACATACCATCATCTAATTCTGTAACATTCACTTTATGAAGTCTGTTAATGAAGACATGACCGCAATGCTAAGTACATA
>BLAZ01000514.1:439747-442247 GCA_014633955.1 Acropora tenuis
GCAGTTCAATATATGAAACATTTCATATATCACTTCACATCCATTCTTCACGGGCTCATTAGAACTCACAAATGACCAGCTCCCAACGTCAGTGGCTTCATGCATATAGCTCAGTTGCTTAGAGCATCGCGCCGGTGTCGCGAGGTCATGGGTTCAAACCTCGTTGAGGTCCTGACTTTTTCAGGCTTCTATACGCGATTGCTTAAATTGCGTTCTTAACTGCGATGATCATAGCTTACTTGAAAGATATTTTGTGACACCGGGCGCGAGCCGAGGACATAAAAGAAAAAGAAAAAAAGACGTCATGTCTTATGCCTTTCCTGGTCCAACTCTTCAAGAAGGAGTTTTCATTCCGGCCGGATGTTTTGAATGCTCGTACGCGTTCAACAGGTTACGTACGATACTTTGCGATCATAAATTTTTGTACCCTCTTTGCGGTGGGAAATAACAATATCCAGTTCCTTCATTAAATAAATACTGTCATTTAGAAAGCTGTCGAAGGCCCTGAAGCATCACTCCAAAATGGCCATCTCAAATGTCAACCTCACACTCTTTTGGCCGTGTTGACCTATTCTTTATTTTGAACTGCAAATGGACTGATAGAAGCGCCGTAGAAGTAAAGATCGAGAACGGAAAGATTTACAGTTGTGTGTTCACGCTGTCGCCAAAACTTTAAATTTGGAAACTTCACGTTGCCACTTAGCAGTCTACGTCAAAGAATTACTCTAAAGTGCGTGCCGCACGTGCAGCACGATTATTTTTTAGCCAATCAGATCATTGTTCTGTGGAGTCGTCGCTGCCCTTACCGTCGTCCTTTTAAGCTCCCTAACACGAGTTCTTCAACGTGGCCAAACTATTGACCGATCAAATCGCTCACCAGGGTTTTTGAATTTTCGACGAAGACTATCACTTGACTCTGAAGATGGCTTTCGCACAGGTTGTCGAAACGTCAGTCACCAACAAAAGTCCCTCTCAGGACTCCAATCACCCAGATGATCTTTTTCAATCAAGGTATGTTACTCCTGGGTTCAAACCATTTTCTTATTTTCTTATGGTCAAACGGGTAACTTGTCGATAGTGGAGGAAGTACTTGACAATGTTAGAATCTTTATCTTCTCCTTTTACTGGCTGGCTGCTTCTTTTGACAGGTATTCGAGACAGGCAGTCCCTTACTTTCTATTTTGTTCAGTACCTTTTAAGTATCAATGTTGTAAATTGAAAGGCTTGTTGGCATCTTGCAATTAACTGTTTAGGGAGAGCCCATTTGATCTTTTGAGGGCTTGCAAGGGCCCTGGGCTACGGCCGTTTACCTTGAAAATTTAGCTCAGTTGATTCTTTGTGCGCGAATGCAAAGAAACTAAGGAAGAGAACTAGGAGATTTTATTTCAACACTGACGTCAGCTACGAATGGCACATATCAAGGTTCAAACTCCGTTCAGACCTGAAGCTGTTGCAGAAATATCCCCCATAACAACACGTCGCACTTGGTGCTTCAATCCGCAGTTTAAGATATATACAAGTTTCATATTTCTGCACTGATGTACTTTGTAACACTTTTGATAATCGCTACAGGAAATGTTTAAAACAATAGATGAAGATGACAACAACAGACTGGACACAATAGGCATTCTGCAGGAAACTGGACGCAATAGGCATTCTGCGGAAATTCGAAATAGGGGCAGACCTACAAACGGCGAAGGAGGTGTGTGAAGGAGCACGCGATGAGTTTGGTGAGTGCAGGTAGTGTTCATCATTTGTGCGACTTTGTTTTGATGACCATTTCTGCCAAAAGCAAAATCAATGACCATTTGTCAAAAAAGAAGCATGCGCAATAACGAGCACGCACGAGCTATGTGGTTTAAAGGTGTTCAGTCCCAGTCCACCGCAAGTTTTGTGATCAAAGCAGGCGGTCACAGTACAGCTCACTGAAATCTAAGAATTGAAGAATCGCCCTACGCTTAACCCAAATATTCACGTACGCTGAGAATGACTCGAATTTAGGAATTCCCATGTCTATTATTTGCAGGGTTTATTGAATTCATTTGTTTCATGTCTTAAATACCGTTCTTTGGCAAGTTCTTGCGAACCATCCTAGAACATCCACTGGACGTATCTGAACTACAGCGGGCCCGAGAGCGAGTCAGACAACAAGACCTAACTTCCAAACCTCCAAAGAGAAAACCCAAGAAGTCGACGAGCTGGGAAGTATTCATTACACGCTGAAACTGTTATCTTAGGAAGAAATGATTTGACCTCAGCTTGAAGAGGTTACTGCTGAGTGGCCATTCGTTACGACGCGTTTGATAGGAATACCTCTCTACTCTGCCGGCTTCAGCCATTCAATATGGCGACTAAACGCCATAGCGGAGTACTGACGGACCTCGTGCAGGGCAACATATTTTCTTGGAAAATAATAATGATATTTTGCACTACAAATGCGAACAGGAAAGACTATTTCTTTCAAAACATCACACAGACGGATTGCTACCTTTTTTTCGGC
>BLAZ01000514.1:509963-512463 GCA_014633955.1 Acropora tenuis
TCATCTGTCAGTGACATCCCCAGGTGGATAACATATTGCATTCAATTTTGTAACACATGATGAGAGTGCCTTAAATTTCACAGATTCAGCATTCTGATGAAGCCAAGAAGAGGACTGTTGATGACAGCAACCCAACATTGTATTGGGAGTATAAGTGGACTGATGGTTCAGATGCAGAGGTAAGGGGTCATCAGTCAAAACAATTCTGATCAAACCAAATGCCTGGGCATATTTCACCTGTCTTGCCTCAAACAGGTTCCTAAAAAAGCAATTACAAGGCTCAAATATCTTTCTCAAAGAAATTGCTTGCCAAATCTTGTTAAGATTATTACATGGGCGGTGAAAAATGACATTCTCTTTTTTCGTGGAAACATAGACTTAAAACTTTAATGAGAAATGAAATTAGTATAGTTATTTAAATACTATGGATGACCAGTATTAAAAAAAAAGGATAATTATTGTCAAGTAAAATATGTACAATTCTGCTTTCCAAACCAGAAACATCTGTTTATGTGGTCAGAAGTGACGTTGATTTGTTTGGGTGTTTGTTCCTTCACCTTTCAGGTCTATGGCCCATATGAGACCAGTTTGATGTTGCAGTGGTCAAAAGCGGTATGTTTTTAGAACAGAGGGAGGCCATTAAAATCTGACCAGGCTATGGTACAACAAGCCCCTATATGGGTTCACTGGGGACTGACTTTTTCGAATTCTGTGCAATTTTATTCAATACACCTGGTGTTGGAGACTGGGACCAAACATTAAGATTTTATTAAGATTTGGTTGACAAATGGGTGCATGTGAGTGCAGTCAAGTGGGCCTTTTTGTCATCAAAAATTTGTGCTGATCGATTTCATTCATGTGACGAAGTGTGAAAATAAATCAGTTGTGTTTTAGACCTGTTTAAAAACTTGACTTGTGCTGGTCACTAACTGTTATTGCCACATAAGACATTTCCGCCGCTGGAATGGTTGCCTTAGGAGATGTTTAAAATGCAATTGTCACAATATGTGTATTTTTTGTTTGTGAAATAACTGTCAGTTTCTTTGTTGTTGTTGTTTTTTTTCAATCATTAATTATTCATGGCCTTTAAGTTTTCGTGCATTGTATTAGAGCGGTTTTCAAATGATTATCAAAAAATAAGAACCTAAGCAATTACAAAGCTAATCACAAGCGCGAGCTCACGACCATTTCCAGCCAACCGTGAACTGATGGAATTCACGGAGTAATTTTATACTCGTTTTCACAAACCAGTGAGGAGCAAAATGAAAAACAATCTTTATTCAGTTTGAAAACGATGTAGCGTGACACAAACGAAAACCAATAGCACACTTTGTTTCACGTGTCAACTTGATTTGCATGTTAAACCGACACCAACACCTTGCTTGTTTCTAATTGGTAGAGTAAATAGTCACCATTTTTTGGAGCCAATGAGTAAACCAAAGAAAGCAAAGAAAAATTTCAACAGTCATTTGAAAACTGTTACTTTTTGTTTTTGTACTTGTTAATTATTTATTTAATCTTATCACAGGGTTATTTTGATGCAGGATGCTGGGTGAGACAAAGTGAGACAAGCAAAATCCAAGAGGACAAAAGGGAACCTAAGAGGAGTAGACTGGTAGATGAAAGTTACTCAGACTCGAGTGACTCGGATGACGATACTGCTTCTGTAGGGGAACCGCAAGGGAATGAATTTTTGCACGTGTCAGAGGTGGACTTCTCAATATTCCCGTGAGCATAAGGTTGGGTCACCTATTGTGCTGTTGTGTAATTGATAAAATATTGTGAAAAGGGACCGATGCGGGCATCTAAGCGAAGAAAAACCGGATTGTTAAGGAGGGAACGGTTCAGAAAGGTGACGTAATGCAAGTAGGGTTTGCATGGCTTAAACAGTAAGGAAACAGTCTACTAAGAAAAAGTGCACCAAGAAGATCAAAATGATTCCCTATGGCGCCGGAGCAATGGCCGCAGCAATTGCATTTTATTTGGTGACAGTAACATTACAAGAATATTGAAAATACCTGAGTTAAGCCTGTCAAAATAGTCAAAGTTAACGCCTTCTGGCCTTTAAGAGGGAAAACAAGATTTCTCTGACATGGCACTAAGGTCAGCGGGAGATGACTACATGCCACCCTGCTCCCCCTGAAATAGTGGATACTATTTCAAATAACAATCAAGGGCCCCTGGAGATGGCACAAGATTTGGAACCTAAAGCACTGAACTTTCAATTGGAGCGATGTATTTTGTATTGCAAGTTAAATTTTTATTTTCACTAACTAATCATAAGACAAAAAAGACTACCAATAATTACTTTTAGAGTATGTTGCTAGATTGAGACGTAAGAAAAAAGCACAGGTGCTGCGACAAACAAACAAATGTAAAACATTAAGCAGATGGCTGGCAAAGTATGGACATCGTAAGAATAAACAACCGAGTGCGAATTGAAGAACCCAAGCACATCGTGCTACTGGATCGGACCATGGATCATCTCCATCTTGATGAA
>BLAZ01000514.1:517463-519963 GCA_014633955.1 Acropora tenuis
GGAAAATTCAAGCGTTAGTTTCCTTCTTTCTTATTTTCTCTCTCTTTTTTTATATTTTGTTTTTCGTTCAATTCAAGGTGTGAACGAGAGCGATTCACCTCGATTTCTCACACTCGGTTTCAAAATGTACATTTATCATACAAATCAGGGATTATTATTATTACAACTGACAGCTTCGCAAATAACAGCTGCTTTGTTAAGAATCCAAATGGTAATTCTACTCATCTTATCAAACGTGAAAATTAGGTCGCTGTCGGCAAAATTTCCCATTTTAACATAGTTAATATATTAGGTTAGAAAACGGCTTTCTGCGCAATCGCGTGGATCGAGCGGAGAGATTTGCTAAGTGGCAGCGGGAAGCAACGAACAAAGAAGCGCACATGAATATCTTTTAATAACTTAAATCTTATTCACATTTCTCTTTTCTAAATAAGAAACACATGCTACAGCAGGTTTTTATATTTCTAGAATTTGATCCCGTTGCTGCGGCCGAAAATTGGCTCAATGATATAAATATTTTTCTTCCAGACGATAACTTACGTAAACAACATCATTTAAAGAGCAAAACAACGTAGCGTTTATTGAAAAACGGGATCATAAAATGGTGAAGTATTTGATTTTCTCTGTCACTTAGCTCAACTGTGTTTCACTTGAATTTAAGGAAGCAATTTGGGTTCACAGACCATTAGCATGTATAAGTTCAATAGAGTGAAACAATCACGGCGACAGACTTAAAAAAGGTCAACCTAACTAATAAGTTTGCTGTGATATTTTCGTTGACTTCGTCAGGGTTTATTATCTTCTGTTCTTTTTTTTCTATATCCGGTATTTCCTATAGTCACTGATAAATAAAATTAACAGGAATTCAAGAGTCTTTTTTTAATTTTCTGGCCTCTGGAAGGCCTTTTCGAGAAAACTGGCCCCAACTGCAAACTCAAAATAGCTCATTCAGAACCGTTAGATTAATCAGTAATGATAAGGTAATGATATTGTGAAATTTTTATCACTGAGCATGTACAAATGTTGCTATCTGAGGAGCGCTTTTTTAACGATTCCATTCTCAGTGAAAAGGCCTTTTTTTTTTCAGGTGAGTGTGATTTTTCGGATACTTAAAAATTCCATCTTAACTTAGCAGCTTTTGCGTGAGATTAGCAAAATGTTTTGCCTTCAAGATTTAGCTTACCAATGCCGATATATATCGTACCTAAGCGAAGCCTCAAGTGACTTATTTGAGGACGTGTCACGAAAAGAACATATTGTTGTCTTGGTGCCTTCTAACTGATGTCCTTGTCGCCACTACAGAACCTTGAGCGACTGCTGATGATATAAAGGAGCTTTAGCATCGACGACGGTACAGCAACGACAACGCCACAAAAGACTTTCATTGGTTGAATGGCGAAAAGTAAGCGTGCAGCACGTGCGGGATGCAGTTTAGAGAAATCCCGTCCCGCATCCACTGCAAAACAACAACGTCAAATTACCACATTTGCGGTTCTGATGACAACTGCAGCATACGACTTTAAATTTTCAATTCCTTATATTCAATTCAGCGGCGCGCATAACAATTTAGTTTCAGCGTACTTCTCCAGCATCGTAAAATGCAAACAATGTGGAATAATCGCGAAAAAGTCGCAACGGGGCAAATTTTTGTTTTTTAAGTGACGTTTTCCTTGTCGTAAGTGCTTAAGCTCCCCCTTTAGTGAGTATTGGTAACCGGAAATAGTTTTAAAGGCCAGCAAAGCGTATCTAGATTGATAGAAACCGTGACATGGAGCTCCAAATAACAGCTATTCTGCTAGAGCAGTATGTGGAATGTTCCGTCCAATTTTGATCCGGTAGAAGATTAGGGGCCAAGTTTTCAGAAAATGTATTTCTTGCTTTCCTGGGCCTAAGATTATCTGTTGCGAAAAATCTTGATTGACATCGCATTTAGGATTTGAGTTCCTTTTTGATTAATTTCGTGCCGTAAGCCTCTTACTGCGCAAACCTCACGCACTTCTTTGCGATTAATGGAATTAATATCTGAATAGAAACCAAGACGGGATTTAACGTGCTGTCTCCAATCAGTGTGCTATTTCGCTAGTGAAGTGGTGAATGGAGATCAAGAGCCCTGAATTTAAACGTCGTGAAGCAACTTAAAACTAACTTCCGAGGAAGCCGTGCATTTTAAGCTGATAACAATTCAGAACCTAAGAGTATAGGCTTTAAACTGATAAGAGCTGACTAATAAGTGATCACTTCTTTGTTGACAGAGAAGCGTGATTTTTGCCGATTAAATAGCTTTGAGTTCAGTGAAGTGTGGATAATTTTTTTGGCATCAACATACTATTTAGTCTTGGTCTTAGTTTTGACTGTCTATTTGGACCTTGTACACCTGGAGTAGGCAACTTTGAAACAAAAAGTGAGAACTGGAAATCACAGAAAATGCCAGTCGCCACTAGCTTGGTTTTATTTGGAGTTGAAGAATTTCCATCCCTTGGTCAGATTCTTTTACTTTTCG
>BLAZ01000514.1:537463-542463 GCA_014633955.1 Acropora tenuis
CCATGAAAGGAAATACAAGCATCAAATTTGACGGCAAAATTTGACTCGGAAAAATTTTTGCAGAACAGGTTTGCGCTTTTTAAGATTATTGTTTTTCTTGGTTTTATCAATTTATGCCACTTAATCGGCACCGCGGGTTCTACTGGATTAAATGGTTTTCAAATGCTGTACTTTTTAATTTACGAGAGAATTCCGCTTGTTTTCAATAGTTTAGGGAGACTGGATTTCAAATCGTATTTCAGGTAATTCTATGTTTTGATCTGACTCTTTTATTTGCCACGATTGAATTTTAGCGCCTTGCCTCCTGTCATTGTGGTCAATAATAAGAGTTATATTCCAGAAAAAAATAGTATTACTTTAAAAAAATAATAACATAAAAGCAGTCTATCTTAAGGCAGTTGCGTGCATCGTTAATTGTTCTGATTTTGAAGAACCGAAAATGCTTCTTCTTTTTTTTTTTCAATATAAAATCGTAGCGATAAAATCTTATTTTGATCGTCAGCTTGCCTGGATACATAAATTGTTCGGTACAAACGCAATTGTTACCACCTGCGATATTTTCAAATATAAGAAAGTTTCTTCCGAAAGGTCTGCATAAAGCACTTAGATGTCAGTTGTTCGTTTAAAACCAGAGGTTATATTTCTCATAAGAAACAAATTTAGATTTTAACTGGGTTATTTTCTTAGGCATCCGCCATAGTTTTCTTTCTGAAACAAAGTAAGACGCAATTTTGAGAAGGAGTCCATTTTCATCTTGAAAAGATCATAGCAGCAAATTAGAATCTGCCTATGCTTCTACAGTATTAAAAAAAATAGATTTGAAAGTCAATATTAGACGGTTGCCTTAAAGAAAAAGGAATTTTAACTAATGACAATTGGGTTTCTACTAAACTAACTGGCTAAGCTCTATTAGTGAACTTAACTCAAAAACACAACTTCAGTTATCAAGGCAGATTCTAATTGCTGCTATGATCCTTTCAAGATAAACATGGACTCCTTCTCAAAATTGCAACTTACTTTCTTTACTTCTGACCGATTATAGTCGTGAGCAAAAGGTTATATCTTTGAGCGCCATACAGTGACTTTGTAAACATTTAACGGCGGAATCGAATGAGGATTTCATAGTTGTCGTGTCTCTTTCAGTATCATAATCTTCATTCGAGTTAATCATTCATAACACTGAAAAGAAAAAAGCCGTCCCCTAAACTGAAGCGGCCCTTTATCTCTCCACACATAAAACAAAGGATAGAACACCGTCCTAACAATTTCTCTATTAACAGTACTAAAGCTACAGTTTATAGGCGTCAGTGGAAAAAAAATAATCGAAGAAAAAGTTTACGGTTTAGTTTTAGACTAAGTGTTGCTACGTCGGTGGGAAAGCAAAACACGAAAATTTGGTGTCAAACGAGTGTATAAAGGTTAAATTATTACCAATAAGAAGATTACCAAGCTTAATGTTTCGATCGTTAGCCTATTCACTCTAACTGAAGAAGGGCTATAGCTAACGCTCGAAATTTCAGCTTCGCAATCCGGTTTTACATAGCGGTAGTTCAACTTTGACCTATATCAAATTTTCATGTAAATAAAGGTTCTGGAAGACGTACAAGGTTGTTCAGAGAAGAAATGCTGGACACGTACTATCTCGTGAAGAGGGCATGGAACCGAAGCCAGGAGATTTTCCCAGGAAAATCAGCTTGTTTCGGTCGATTTGCTCTCTTGGACTGGGAAGAGCGCCGGAAATACTTATGTGCCGCGTGGCTGCGTGAAAACTGGAAAGAGAGCCTGATAAGGCTTTGCTTCTTGAGTACTTGCGATTTACATATTCTTTTTGCTTTCTAGGCGGTGGCCATCATTGACTACAAAACGTCCGAATTACGTCCACTGATCATAACTTAAAGAAAAGAAGAGTTCAAATGCTTTGTGCTAAAATGGTGTACCTTATGCTAAGTAGAGAAGTGTACACCCTGCTAAATTATTTAAATACTTTACGTGCAGTTTGCGATTTTTTTTTTAAGCGAGACATGATCCGATCTCTTCACTGTGTGTTGCATTCTTCATTGTTCGATTTGTTCGATTTGAGTTCGAACATTAGCTTCTTGGTGTAGGCACTCACATTGTGATCGGGTCCGAGTTGAGTAGATAGCTCTCACATTGTAGAGTCTCTTGCTCTGAACATTATTCCAATTCATCCTCAGCCACCCTTGAACAGCCCTAGCCATCCGGCTTAGTCGTATTTAATCATCCCTAGTTAATCTCTGTCGTGCAGTATCCCCAAAAATAATGAAAAAAAAAAGATAATGTTTCCGCTTCAATGATCTTAGCCACGTGGTCTTAGCTCTATTCATCACGAATTAATTAAATTACACGGATTGTTTCTGAGATAGTGGCCCACCTTCAAACGGACCAATTCGATCTTAATTAAACTGATTCAAGTATTTGATAAATGCCAGAAAAAACAAGGCTGATGAAACAGTGAAAGGAGTATCTGTAATGTAATATTGAATATTTCAAAAGCCACTATCTTTCTTCGTCAGAGAGTTACAAGCTGTATACCAGTGATGTTTATTGTGGCTTTTTGAAAATGACAAATATAAAGGGTTAATTAAAATGAAGTTATATTCCGTAAGTACCAATTTCGATTTGATAATAGTCTCTTCAAGTTTGACATTTTGCTGGCCTCCTCGTGGAGCTTTCAAAAATTAATTAATAGCTGCTTAGCTCGTTTTCGCAGACCGGAATTTTCTGAACCTAGGTTACGTATAGTGATGTTTGGTTCCCTAGATGCCATTCCATGGTACCAAGGTATTTTCTCGTTGCTATCATTAAAAGTACGTACTGTTGAGGAATCATAACATCTGGAGTTCTGAACGAAGTATAATCACTCGGGATGAAAACAATTGCCACATTTTGATTATTCAGCTGATCAAGTTTCCTAAATTAGCCATAATTTCAACCTGGAGGCAAAATTGTTGAACAATCATTACGGTGTGTTTAATATTGAAGAGTTTGAAACGCAGTAGAAAGCAAATAAATTCATAGATCGAGCACATAATTTTGTTCTTGCTGTTTTTCATGTTTATTTCCTTTTAGAGACGCATGACAACCGTTCTACCGATTTGAGAATTGAAATGTATCAAACATTTTCATTAGTAAACTGCTTTAAAGGGAGTGATTAGGCGGCACGTGGCCACGCCGGCCGCCGATGTTAATTACCCACGCCGATTTATCGTCCATTTCGCGTCCTTTTATTGTTTCCAGCTGTGTCTAGGACGCTGATTCCAGAACACGCTTCTCCTCAGCTGTTCTCGTGTAACAAATTTGTTTTGATTGATAAAAAAGGACAAAGGAGTAAGTAAGTGGCCATCGATTCAGAGTTTTCGATGTAAATGACTGACCATTTTGTTATTGTTGAATGCCAGCACGTGGATGCATTCCACAGCGCCTGGAGAAATCGTGTCGTGAAATTCTTGCAGTCTCTAATTTTTTATTGTTGCATTACTCAAATAATAAAGAAAACTAATTTTCATTTGAAAGTCACCGTCTGAAAATCGCAGAATTAATTTCAAGAAGAAAAAAATGTTTTCCATCGCAGGCCGCGAAGGCAAAAAAAATCCTACGAAAGCCTTTCTCAAATGGTGTAAAGCTCTTAAAAGATATGTTGTGATTTTTGTTGTAAGTCAGCTTTTGTTTATTCTTTTAGTAAAATAATTTTCTTTGTTAAAATTAGTTTTAATGTCAAGTGCTTTTGATTTTTTTTTGTCCTTTTTTTTACATCACCTTTCAATGAGTGCTCGCGCATGTGCGTGGATGTCTGATTATTTGACTGGCCTTTCTCTTAATAGATTATCAGTAAAGCCTGGTTTTCACTAGCGACGCAAGCACAAGCACAAGAGCGCGTATTTCACCGTGAAAACGGGCTCGACACAAGCACAAGTGCAAGCATAAGTGCAAGTATCAAAATTTGTCCTTTTCCTTGTGCTTGCGCTTATGCTGGCGTTCGCTGCTTGTGCTTGCGTTATGTTGGTTTTCACTTGACACTAATGTATTATGCTTGCGCTTATGCTTGCGCTTGTGCTTGCGCCGCTAGTGAAAACAGAATATTTTTCCAGAGCACAAAAAAAAGCCAAATCAAAAAGCTTAACCCCTTCCCGTTCGAATGAGTGCTCACGGCACTTACAGATTTTACTCTGTCTAACGCCAGACGATTGTACTCGTCAATAGGGAACCTCTTGGACGGGAAAGGGTTAAGATTGCAACCTGATTGAGAGAGAGCAACGTTATTTTGGTCTGATGTTATATATACAATCGGAAGAACAGCCTGAAACCTTGGGAACGTTTTCAAGTTTCTCTCGAGAAAACACGTTAAAAACTGGCTCCCTTCAACTCCAAGAAAACCGTCAGAGTTGTCTAAGGCAAGCGGGTTTTCCAATACCCGTATATCATTAGGAATTTTCAAGGAGCCATAGCTTTTTTATCTCTAATCCACGAGTTTTCATGGGTTATTAGTTTTTTTATTCACAGCATTTCAAAAAAGGGCAGCGATGACTGCTGGAGCCCAGCGTTTGTCTAACGTCCAGCCGGAAACTTTTCGCGTGACTCAAAATCCCCTTGTATCTTCAATAAGAACACGTTTCGAGCTTTGAAACTAGCCATTTATTTTACAGTTTCCTTTATCAGAAACATTAAAAGAGCAGCATTTGTCGGCAAGCAGATCATAGGTTCAAGAAAAGGCCCTCAGGTGCCATGTTAAGACATCGTTAGATGTAAACATGCGTTTGTATTGTAAGACATGTAGGAAGATGGATTGCTTTGTTTCCAGGTGAATAATCTTATAACAACAGGCAAAGACTAAAATTTTGTAGATCATTTATTCATTTCAGCCTCGGTTTCAGTGGTCTCATGATACGCATAGTTACACGTGTCCGTCATGTGACAAAACACCTTGATTACTCGAGATACGCAAGCAATACTATTCCCTGATGAAGTTTGGCTGTGGCCAA
>BLAZ01000514.1:607020-612020 GCA_014633955.1 Acropora tenuis
CTAACGTCGAAACGTCAGCTTTCTTAACCTTTCACGGTGACATTTCAACCTTTAACGTTAAATAAAACCAAATTTTTGTTTTCACTCTCCCATCGACGCAGCACCATAGTTTTTTTTTTAGAAACTAGAAATCCAGTTGCAGTAGTATAGAGTCGACTAGATAATCAGCTGAATTTCGAGAGAGATATTTCCAGATACACCGTATGATCTACAAATAGAAAAATGAAGAGCCATCGATTTTTTGTCATGACTTTGTGTATTGCCATGGACAGCCTGGAGTCAAACCACGAACCGAGATTCCTGCAATAGGCGAAGGAGCAATGTTGGAGTTGTCCACGCGGACAAAAGAATTTTTTCTCATTTTGAGGATAAAACACACAGATATTGTCCAATTTCGAAAAAAAAAAGGTTGGATGAGGTACGCCCGAAGGGCTTCGAAAAGCTGTTGCAACAACGTCACAACACAAAATACGAAAATTGCATTTATTATAGACGGAAAACGGCCAAGCATCCGATACATTGTAGCAAGTACTCAATGATAATTACTCTGTTAAAAGAAAATTTCAAGTCTTTAAAGCAGCCTTCTGCTCCAATTAAAATTACTTTTAGTTCCAGATCTTTTATTAATGGCCTTTTTTAAGAAGTCGAAGATAAAAGAGCTTTCTCCGAAACTCATTCTCAACTTCCTTGTAATAAAGAATTAAGACAATTTGAATTTCATTTAAAACACAAATCATCTATTTATCAATACATTTGTGGTCATTTGCCGCCGATAGTACCATTGAATTGCAATGCCTATTTTATGAATATTTGTTTTTCTATTATTCCTTAACTTTCATTAACAGCAAAGAGCTCTCTAATTTTCCAGGTGCAGTTATTAATGATTAATTATCCGTCTAAAATCTACCAGTCGATTCCGAGAAACGAGAAGTAGTTGTTGCAGCAATTTCATTTCGTGTAACCGACGCCTACCGTCAATCTTACAAATCTTCTTCATCTGAATGACGTCATCTTGCATAGTAAAATTGATAGACGGCTGGTGACAGTGAAAAGATGACTGCTGGCGAAAGGTTCCCTACAGTGATTTATTTAGTTCGGTTGAAAGGCTTTCAACTTGGTCATATTTGCTTCCCATCAAGTTCCTGGATATTTTCTAGAATAGATTTGACTTCCTCTCTGTAATTAGAAGACTGACAACAAGGATTTCCTCGCATATCAAGTTTTCTAAGCAGCGTACAATATCGAAGACTTTTTAAAGACTCTAAATTTGAAATATCTTTCCGACGGTCAAGGAAAAAACTGCCGCAAAAGCATATGAATTCAACAATAAAATCTCTACATTGGCATTACCATAAAATCGAGTCACTGATCGAATGGTTTGCATTTGTCTCCTGCTGGGGAAAATATAAAGAAAGGACTTAAACATGACTTTCTGATCATGAGTGAAATTCCTCTGTGGTCTCAACGGCTCAAAGGAAGATACAGCTTTCCACTTTAGACTGATCCCCCTTTTCAGTTCTTATCCGAGAAGATCTGAAGTTCTGACCATTTTCTACAATTTGCTCAATTGCTTCCCTACGAAATGAACCCGCCACTCATCGCTTTGCAGAATCGCGCCAAACGGCCGGCGAAACCCGCCTCAAAATGTAGCAACTCTCATGGCTCTTATAACATTTAACAGCGGTTTCAGCACATAAACCAGAGGCTTATGGGTCATTTTGTATCGCATTGGCCCATTAGATTAATTCGTATGCAGTTTTAAACAAAAGGAGTTTTGACTGCAGGCTCAATTGCAATACCAGCCATTCTGAGTATTTCGCCTCTATACTCCCGCCTTTCGCTTCTTGTCAAAAAGGATACTGTTGTCTGCAAGAGACAACTCTTCCAGGTAGCCTAGTCTTAGCGGTGAATTTTTCTTGGTGATATGACAAATACTATTTTTGCTGACGTTGAGAAATTTCACGCATTGCAAGAAATTGCAACCATCCAGCGAGGAAAGCTGGTTATTAGACATGTTTACTTTATTCATGAGAACAAGCCTGTCCATGTGCGACAAAAAAGTCAAATCCTATAAGAAAACAGACGAAAGAGAGAGACCAGGTCCCAGTTGTTCAAAGGTATTTATTCACTGGATAAATACCCGAGCCAAAGGCTCATTTACATGAATCTTTGGCTCGGGAGATCAGGCAACCACTCCTCACCTCACCGAGCGCAAATAAATTGATTTGATTTTGACTTTGATAGTGTTATCCAGTGGATAAATGAAAACTTCCAAAAGCATTTAAGTTGTACAGTGGATAGTGACTTGGTGGACAGTGCTACTCTAACTTTTTAATAGGGACGAGATGGCTAACAGACGCCCACACGCGGGTATTAAAAAGCGACTATATGGAGAAAAATACATGGGTCGCGCGTTGAGATAATGAATTTCTCGATACCGTAAAAACCCGCATGAAAGAACCTATGTTTTTCAGTTCCAGTTGATATCAAGTAAGTCACAGCGTTCGCCCTTCATTCTGGCGAGGGACTAACCCTCGACACGGCAACTTTGAAATCTTTTTACGGTGGTACAGTAACTTGAGCCTTGTTTAGACGTACATAAACACAACCTTTAAGTACTTATACAGGATACTGATTCAAGGCTACAAGCTTGTGGGGTCGTGTGCAAATAACAAATTAAAATAAAACGCTAAAAACTATAAATTCGAGGGGATAAGGTCGTTTAAGCAGAAAATATACAATTCTTGGGTTGCACTCACGTGATGAGGCGGACATGTTGGTGTACAAAACAATGGCAACATGTCGCTCAAGTTTTGCATAATAATAGAATCAAATTCCCAAAAGACTTCTGTCACCATTGTTCTGTACACCAATATGGCCGCCGTGACGTCAGGTGCAAACCAAGAATAGGCCATTTCGGAATTACCTGTGGCCCCTTTTTCAAAGCGAGTCCTGGTACTCATCTTTTCATATGAAAATTAGTTTTCATTTGCATGTGAATGAAAACTAATTTTCACATGAAAGGATGAGCACCATGGCTCGCTTTGAAAAGAAGGCCAGAGGTAATTCGGAAATGGCCTATTTAAGAAGACAATAATTAATTCCCAGATCTGTTATTGATTTTTTGTGGGCTAAAACGTTGAAATTAACATCCTTAAATGTGCAACACTTAACGACTTTTTTCAGAAAAGATTTCATGTTTGTGCAATCTAAGATGGCACCATTTGAACAAATTATGACGTTCCAGAAGATAGCCCCTCCATATCCAACGGAGTTTTAACTTTATTTGACGCAAACCTCGGAGCTATTAACCCGTGCTTTGTTCTTGACACAGATCTATTGCTGTGGACTATCAATTGTTCACCTAAAGCGTGTAGAAGCACACCATAGTAACCTTTGTCAAAAAGGTTCATTACAAAGAAGCTTACTTTGATGCCTCTACAAGTAGTACAGCACATTACTAGTTATAAATTCCTTCAAAACAGGGCTTAACGTCCGCAAACAGAAGGGAACTGGTGTTTCCCATTGGTTCAAGCCCTACTCAGTTAGTTCAATTGATCATTCCTGAATCACAGACCAGAGGAAAAAGGAACCGGCCTTGATGACGCCACAGAAAGAAACACTATGGGGAAGTGCGTACCTTAATTTAATACTTTACTTTAACGCGACACATTCGCCTCCAAGAACAGTCAAATAGAAAAGCTACACTGAAGCGAGTATTTGTAATCAGGGACTTAACCACCTACCATATTAGAAAGATCAATAGTCCTGTCTCCGTCCTCCTACAGACAACAAATACAGAACAAAAACAGTAATTCGGAAACATCTCGCCAAAGACTCCGCACCACCAAGAAGTCAACCCGATAAACCTCCGACAACACAGCTAGTAAAGAACCCACAATTTTTTACAGTGTCGTGTTAAAAGTTGGCGAGACACTTGTTTAATACCACACAAGAGAATAATGAAGTGGTTCATGCTTAGCAACTGTAAACAGAAGAAAAACAGCATTTCTCGAGTTCCTTGGAAGTGAGACCAATAAAAAATGTTACGAAACCTAGCCCTTACACATTTGCAGCTTGGATCAAAAATGGACGTTAAAGCTTCTACCGATTCCAATGTAGTAGATACAGGTTTCCACGGGTTTCTCACAAAATTGGTGTCACATAGCTACCATAAATCGATATTAGCAAATAAAAAGAGTGCCCAAACCTTAGTTTTGCGGTGTCTCTCGATTACATTTTCCAATTTGTACTTCCTCCCTGAAGCGAAAATTTAATTAAAGACAAAAACGTTATAATTTGGTAACTCTTTTGCACAAATCAAGTTTTCAACTTTAGAATGTCTGTCTGTTTATTGGTTGCAACGCCTACTTTAACGCTGCTGAAGGGCAAGCCTCAGCAAAATGCTGTTGACACTTTACCTCTACAACGTCATTTCCCAAGACCCAAGGTCTACTTAAAAGCCTGTTAAAAACACTGGTATGAGAAATGTCCACAACATGGTAAGACAAACCACCCTTTAAAAAAAAATAAGACTCCACAAATAAAAATAAGAACTTGATTTTCAATAGTGCAGTGACAAATACTTACTGAGATCCTTGTAGTAGCCTTTCCTAAAACCATCAACTTCAACAAGTTTCTCCAAATAAAAATCCGTTTCTTGTTCATATACGAGAGGATCTAAAGCCCGCATAAGCAATACCATGGTTAACATGGTCCCTAAGGAACAAAGTGGAGCCTTTAAGTATCTCTTATGGTTTTGACAACAACAGCAAATTTTAAAGTTCCAGGTTTTTAAAACAGATATAGACACAGCCATGGAATGCCTTTTATAAGCTGTTATGATAACTTCCGAACTGTAAAAATTCACATCTGGACGCAATTGTTCAAAACCCGATCAAGCTAAATAATCATGGATTAATGGAAATTTCAATTATTTATTTACCGTCAAAGGAGGATTTTTCACAAGATTAACGTTTAAGGTAAAGAAAGTTGTAACG
>BLAZ01000514.1:634520-639520 GCA_014633955.1 Acropora tenuis
GCGCCATTGGCCAGCAACCCAGGGAACGAGAGGGGAGGGAGGGGAAATGCAACCACAAACAAACCAGCAACTAACCGCTCGCCTAACCACCTATTCAAATACCACCGTGGTGCATACGTGATGGGTAAAAATGCTGCCGTTGCTAAAAGACCGACCTTAGCAACTGGAGCTGCTGACTGCTCACCCTGCAGATAATGGGGGAGAGGTGGCCCAGTGGAAACAACACAACACTAGACAGCAACGCTAAGAATACGATGCGATGCTAGGACAACACAAAGAGTACAACACCACGCAACGCAACACTAAACCACGCTGAGAATACAACACTAAAACGGAACGCTAACCAGTGCTGAGAATACAGCGCAATACCACGCCAACGCGGAGGATATAACGCAATGCAACGCTAAGACGCAACGCCACGCTAAACAATGCTAAGAATACAACACCATGCAACGCAACGCTAAACAACACTGAGAATACAACGCTAAGACGCAACACAACGCTAAACGATGCTGAGAATACAACGCAATGCAACGCTAAAAAACAACGCCGAGAATATAACACAATGCCATGCTAAGACGCAACGCCACGCTAAACAACGCTGTGAATACAACGCAATGCAATGCCAAGACGCAATGCACCGCTAAACAACAATGCACAGAAGTATAACGCTTGCTCCTAATAAACTAAATAAGAATGTTTAACAACACAATGCAACGCTAAGACGCCACGCAACGCTAACCAACGCTGAGAATACAATGCAATGCAACGCACTGCAACGCACTGCTAGCCAACGCTGAGAATATAACGCAATGCAACACTAAGACACGACGCAACGCTAAACAAAACAAAGAATACAGCACCACGCAATGCAAAGCTAAACAATGCTGAGAATACAACGCAGTGCCAATGCTAAGATGCAATGCAACGCTAAGCAATGCTGAGAATACAACGCAATGCAACGCTAAAAACAATGCCGAGAATATATTGCAATGCCACGCTAAACAAGATGCAACACCACGCTAAACAACGCTGTGAATACAACGCAATGCAGCGCTAAGACGCGATGCACCGCTAAACAATAATGCACAGAAGTATAACGCTTGCTCCTAGTAAACTAAATAAGAATGTTTAACACAATGCAATGCTAAGATGCCATGCAACACTAACCAACACTGAGAATACAATGCGATGCAACGCACCGCTAGCCAACGCTGAGAATATAACGCAATGCAACGCTAAGACACGACACAACACTAAACAACACAAAGAATACAGCACCACGCAACGCAAAGCTAAACAACGCTGAGAATACAACGCAATGCAACGCTAAAAACAACGCCGAGAATATAACTTAATGCCACACTAAGACACGATGCACCGCTAAACAACAGTGCACAGAAGTATAACGCTTGCTCCTAGTAAACTAAATAAGAATATTTGACAACATAATTAATTAAACTGCACAAAGACACGACCATGCAATGTGCTACCAAATGAAAATAATAAAATACACGCTAACGCCACTCTATAAACGCCAACGCCCCGCCAGTTCATAAAATTAAACAAACTCTAGTGCATGTCACTTTAATATGCAAATTATGGCAAATGCCACTTGATGATAGTAAATAGTAGTATCCATAACATATCACACAAGTGTGCATGTGGCCCAGCTAAATAACAGAGGCTAATACATATAGAAAGACTTGACAAAGGAAGACCCCTAAGCACTAAAGTCACTAATAAGGGAGGGAGCAACACTAATAAAAGATAATAAATCATTAATTGCTTCAAGAGTTGAGGACAGCTTGCCCTGTTCTTGGAAAATATTCCATTTTTTTAATGCTGCTTGTCCATGAATTTTTTCCTGTAGACATGGTTAAGGCACTGACAGGAGGCTATGTAATCACATATCATCCAAATGCCACTGATCCTGACAACCTTGGAGAGCCTCTGACAGTTGATTTCACTCCGCCATTTAAAAGATTAAGGATGGTTCCTGCCCTTGAGGAACTGTTGAACACAAAGCTTCTAGATCCATCTGAATTTGAAAAGCCAAGTAATTATTGTTGGGGTTGAACTTAGACTATCTGTAAAAAATAGTATTAGTCAATCAAGTGGTGCACAAGCAAATAACTTGCCAATCATTCCAGCTGCCGTATGTCTGTGTTGGTCACCATGTTGGATTATTTTTTGTAAAGTTTCACTATCTGATGACTATTAGAAACACACAACATATTCTTCAGATAAACATAACTTTCATAACACCACATGATGCTACAGTATGCAACATGGCGGATCTCTCTACCTGTACCCAATAACTGTGTGCATTACGTTGGTCCACAAAGCTTAATTGTAAAAGAATACATTTTTCATTTGCGGATAAATCCAGTTCCCTTGGGAGTGGGTTATAACAAGTAACTAAGAGTCGCAAGGGTCTGGTCACTTTTCATTTCTCAAGGACTCTGCTTAGTATTCCTGCAGTTCCTAGAAATTGGATCTTCTGAATGTTCTCTGGTCTTATCCTTACATCAAGATTTTTTTTTTTCAATATTGTCATCATTATTGTTTTTAGATAGAGCCTTTTACATGATTGTTTTGGATTGTTATCAATGAGTTTGACCATTAGCAGGCACTAAAAAAGCTTCCTTTTCATTTAATTGTGTGATCAGTCCAGGAACTTGGGTGTAAGAAAAACTGGCAGTTTTTGTCAAGGGAACACTCTTGTTCGAATTTTACAGTAAATTAATGATTACTTTTAGAGGCCAGACAGTTTTTTGATGACCTGTGTGTCAAGCATTATGTTGAATGCAATGCTCCCAGAACAACTGCAAGATTGTTGGATAAAGTGAGTATTATGCACCTATCAGTGTTAAGCCCCAGGGTGGAGGGGGTGGGCTACCCATGGGAAATTGACTGAGTGAGCTTTTCCCTGAGTGGGGATTTTGACATTTTGGTGCTGTCGTGGGGTCAGGAGTCTGACATGGTCACCATCTTGGAAGATTGAAAGAACCTGGATATGAGTGTCTGCCACCGCGGGCAGATATTTTGTTCATTGTGCTTTTCCTGCCAAACTATGAGCGAAAGAAAGATAGGTGAATCTGTTTTATTTTCCTTTAAATACACACAGACCAACACTTCTTTTAGTCTATGGTGATGTGTACAACTGTCTTTGGTTCTTTTGTTTTTCATGGTTGTGTGTGTGTTCATACTCAGGAGCGGCTTCATATTGGATACAAATGCTAATTATTTTTGACGTTTTTGTTTATTCAGGTTCTTGTGCAGTACGGTGAGGAACGAAAAGTTATCGCTATTGACGATACTTTTCTTTCCACTGTTAAAAGAACATTTAAAACTGCCAGAACAGAAACGTTAGTCTTCCAAAAATATGATAATCCGGATAAAATCAACAATTACCTATATCGGGCAAAAACAGTTACCCAGGGACACGAATTTGACATTTACTGGGTGCCCAAGGGTGGGGAATTTGACCCCTGTCCCCCCACCCTGGGGCTTAACATTGATAGGTGCATTACATTCTAGTTGATAACAAAGAGACAAAAGAAACAAAGTATAGTGGTGACAGATAGCGAATGGAACAAGTCAAGGTGGAGAGTAAGACATTGCAAAGTAGGGCAATCCAGTTACATTCAGATTAAGGCTGGTGGCACTCAAAAGTGCTTCCCACCTTTTCGGTCATAATAATATTGTAATTTGGTGGATTTTCAGTTTATCTCAAACTGATGGAAGGGTTTACCCCTTGAACTCTGGTTTACTCCCTCGTCTAAAATAGACTCCATGTGCCGTTAAAATATCCTGGTTGATGTGGCATTTAATTTGATTACCATCATGTTAATTTAGTATCATTGATAAATGTGATTAGTGTAATCACCTCACTTGGCATGGAACATAGCTTATGAAGCAGTGACTGCTAACTAAATCAGTCGAGGTCAGACCAAAACCCAAGTTCATCACAGCGCTTCCATTATGGTGGACTGGAGCTGTTTCATGCCTTGGGAACACATTTGAGCAGTGATATTATAGCTATTAGGTTTATGAAGTTATGAACACTTCTGTTATGAAAGTATGGGGCAAGTCATCTGTTGCGTTGTAATAACAGTTACTGTTTGTCTTTTGAAAAGTTGTGCTATTGTCCCCCTCCCAAGCTCAGTAGGTCAAAAGCTGTCATGACCCTGCCCTTTAAAGAAATTGCACCAATTGAGAGCTGGAATTTATTAGACTAGGTGCTTGAAAGACTGTAAAAGGGTTTATGTGTCACCCACACCTTTCTTGTAGATATATTCCCCTATAGCTCTTCTTATCTTCTGCACAAATTTGTTCTCTTAGCTTGTTGGTGAATTTCTGGAAGAACCATGCATCAACCCAACATTCATCATAGATCATCCTCAGATAATGAGCCCACTATCAAAGGGGTAAGCTGAACCCCTTTAAGTAAATTTCATAGCATTTTTATCCATGGTATCCGCGGCGCTTATTCAATTTTTCGCGCCACAAGTGCGGCGCTTATTTGAGGGCGGCGCTTATTTAAACATTGTACCAGACAAATTAACTTTTTCTTTATTTTTATTCAACGGTACGCTTTCTATCTGTTAATTTTCCTATGGGCTGATACTAAACTGATAGTAAATCTAGAATTACGAGAGAAATTCACGCAGTGAAAAAACGCGAGAGTTTCATGACAATGAGAGCGAAAATATCAGCGGTGAGAGCATCGGGGGTGCGGCGGTTACTCGAGGGCGGCGCTTATTAACTTTTTTGTCCCAGATGCGGTGCTTATTCGAGGGCGGCGCTTATTCGAGTAAATACGGTATTTTTAACTTCTTCAACATAAAGTTTTATTTATATGCACTAGCTGAAAGCATCATTTTTATATTGAAACATAATGTTAAAGATGAGAGGTGTCTGGTGCATATTGGTCAAAGTAGCCGATGCTGTCAAATTGACAGCTGTAAATGAGCAAAGGACACAAGGAGTCAACA
>BLAZ01000514.1:649520-650920 GCA_014633955.1 Acropora tenuis
CTCCGCAGGCCCTGTACCTGCCATGTAAACGAAACCTGGCAAGACAATAGAAGAGGTCAACCCTCCAAGAAGGGTTACCCTCCCTCCCTCTAAACAAGGCCCAGGGAGAAGGTCAGGGTATGCCCTCAAACAGGAGAGGTTACCTGTGCATATGTCCTTCTTGGAGCAATTCAGTTTCATGGGGTAACCTTGTCAAGATTGTTAAGCATCCTGCAAGGGATAAGATCCCTCTTGGGGAGAATGCTGTATTATTTTCTTTTCAAAAATAGATTTACTTCTGCTGATTATGAGAAGGGTCAGCATAAGTTTTTTAGGTCAGAGTTTCACAGTGCAATTGAAACACCACTTGTATGTTGATTTGCACAACCACCATCAGTAAATGTTAATATTGTTACCTAACCCTAAGACCCCATTTTGACGTGGACCAGTGGGTGTAATTTCCTTAAGGGGAAAGAGGACAAACCATGGGGTCCTTTTCCATGGAGTATCCAAAGGAGTACCTGATGCTTTATCAACATGGTGAGGCAGTCAGATGTACATACCCTTATTTATTTCAAGCTTTCCAACAACATATAAGCACTTTTTCCAATTATTTTCCACGTGTTTAGAGCAATATTCTGTCTGCAAAATGTTTTCAGTATGAATAATAATAATAATAATAATTGCAACTCATTGCCTGACTGTGGTCATGGAAATGCCTGTGCAATCAGTAATGGTGATAGGCCTGGTTGGAGTACAATAATTCAGGGAGTAATTGGGCGGGTGATTTCAAATCAGCTGAGCCTGTAGCACAATGTTGATTTGAAATTACAAGCAGGATTACCCCCAAATTGTATGACAGGAAGTCCAATTACCAATTAATTGGTGAGTGTAAGAGTAACGCAAGGCTACATCCAAGTGTAATTCTACCTTCTAGAGCCCCTTAGTAGCATCCCAGGTGAATCCATAACTTAACAGATGCACAGTAACCATGAACCAATATTATTGTTTTATAAGATTGACATCATTTTTTTCAAATTTTAATTTTTCTGACCCCACTGAAAGCTTACAGTCATGCCTTTCACGTGCTTCGTTGTGCCATCAGCAGATGTCCGTAAGATTATAGAGCACCCTGATGACATAAGCAAATTACTTGGCTGAAATTGCGGGACTTTGCTGGCTACGTTATAGAATTTTTTTTATTTTTCAGTTCTCCTCTTGATATTCTCCTTTCTGGATGATATTTCTGTGTCTATGGTGGGCCAAGTTTGCCATTTGTGGCATCAACTTGTTGGACAGTCGAACCAGTGGCGTAAGCATGTGCTCACAAGGTGGCCACTTTTTAATGCTGCCAAACCCACAGCTTGGCAGAAACTCTACATAGATATGTAAGATCTCATTTTTCTTTACTAACTTTTGAC
>BLAZ01000514.1:654335-656835 GCA_014633955.1 Acropora tenuis
TAAAAGTAAAAGAAGAATATTCAGTAGTAATAATAATTGTTACTCCAACATGTTCCTGTTCATGTAAAAGCAACCAACTTTTTGAATATTCAGTGTGTCCAAAGGTTTCTTGGTTGAATTGTGTTTTACCAGGTCAATTTTTGTTAATTGCCAGTAGTAAATTGTAACAGATGTACTCATGTAATATTATTTAATATTTTGTAGTATTATAACGCATCAAATATCAATATTATTTGATTACGTATTATTTTCATATACAGTTGTTATATTGCAAGAGATCCAACCTTCCCGTTTTGGCCAGAAACCTCCAGTTTTCAGGGAATACATGTATTTCCAGCCTCCTGTTTTTGCTTCATATTTTCCTGGTTTTTGTAACTCTTCCTAGCCAAAGAAACTTAATGTTTTCTTTGTTAAACTAGTTTTTTTTGCATGGGACATGACCAGTAGGCTTTCGCTGTCACTGCCTGCTAAACACTCCAGTATTTTCCTTTGATAGTGATCTCAAAATGCAGGAAATAGCATCTCAGAATTTTTTCCCTGTGGAGAATGCTCACAGACCCCACTAGAGGTTTATGCCCACAGCACTCTTTTGGGAAACCTTCTGTTTTTCAGTTGACAGGGTTAGAATCACTGATATCGTACATCAATGTTTCTATTTCTTTGCCTGTCTAGTGAAATTGATGCTCAGTATTGAAATTGACAATTATGCAATGAAAGAAAAAAATCCTTCATTTGTAGGTAGTGGTCCTGTTGAAACAAGTAAGGGAGCATTCATTTTTTAGAAGGGAGGGGTGGGCCAGAGGAATCCGTATGAGCATGAATGTAAAATCTCCCAGCCCTCCCTTTATATTTGGTGTCAAAAATGGGACCCTCCCCTGGGAAACAGTAGAATTTATAGTGACCCACCTCTTTGTTGTGTCAAATTTATGGTGATCCTCTTTGGGCAGGCAAAACGTTAATGACCCTCCCCTGAATTCCTCCAGTCCACCTCCCGTTCTAAAAAATGAATGCTCCCTAAATGTTTGTTTATTTTCGTCGTGAATTTCACTTGTTCTAAATGACCATGTGTTTGTCATTAAGGTGAAGTTGCATGAAATGGAAACAGCCCCAAGACTGTGAAAGGAAATAAGGAGTTCACAATAGTCCATTATTACTTTCGGTCCTTTCTGTACGTTCACTATCCAAATCCCATTTCTAAACATTTCGATTTCTTATTCGTGTCCCATTTCTAGTTAATTTCCCATTCTATTTTACATAAATGGCGGACGAAACGAAACTAATTGTCCCACATACGTCCGCAACTCAAGGGAATGTGAATGAAATCAGAAGCAAAGAGAGAGAAGGGGCTTGTGGAATTGGCCCTAATTTCGAGATCTCGTTGGAGAAATGTTTGATGTGTGGAGTACACCATGAAATTCACGAATTTGGACCTTACTGTGCGTTATGCCACGACTTCTTGTTTCCCACCGCTATGCAAGTGCGTCAAAGACAAAGTAATAAACGTGCGAATTCACGAATGATTGACCCGTCAGAGTCCATCGAAGGTAAACTTGGCGAAGTCACGCTTTCGCCTGCAGGTGCCTGTTTGGCATCAGAGGGAAACAAGAAAGAGCGAGAAAGCTCTCAGCTGTCAAAGGGAGATGATCTTGAAATTAGAGGATTTACAGAAAGCACCGATCCGTCAAAATATAAGCTGCCGTATCTATCGCTTTATGAACGATTTCGTGGGCCCAACGTCGCCGCTAAACGAATAGAAAAGAAACTGAATTCGATGGAAGGTGATGTGATGAAGTCGTTGCCACCAGAAAGTAAGACTTAGGCCCTGTTTCCATGGAGGAAGGGTAATCCTTCTAGGAGGGTTACCTTCTCGGTCAAAAGATAGCCCCCCCTTACACATTGAGTGTTGTCCATGGGGCTACCTCTACATAACTACGGGAAGCTATGGTGTGAATGTGACAGTAATCCGATAGTCGAAAACTTAACCCTCTCAGGAGGATTAAGTTTTCAGCTATTGGATTACATATTGGGCGGGTGATTTCAAATCAGCTGAGCCTGTAGCACAATGTTGATTTGAAATTACGAGCAGGATTACCCCCAAATTGTATGACAGGAAGTCCAATTACCAATTAATTGGTGAGTGTAAGAGTCACGCAAGGCTACATCCAAGTGTAATTCTACCTTCTAGAGTGCTTAGTAACATCCCAAGTGAATCCATAACTTAACAGATGCACACTAACCATGAACCAATATTATTGTTTTATAAGATTGACATTTTTTCAAATTTTAATTTTTCTGATCTCACTGAAAGCTTACAGTCATGCCTTTCAATGGCTTCGTTGTGCCATCAGCAGATGTCCGTAAGATTATAGAGCACCCTGATGACATAAGCAAATTGCTTGGCTGAAATTGCGGGACTTTGCTGGCTACGTTATAGTATTTCTTTTATTTTTCAGTTCTCCTCTTGATATTCTCCTTTCTGGACGATATTTCTGTGTCTATG
>BLAZ01000514.1:664335-666835 GCA_014633955.1 Acropora tenuis
AAAAACATTTAAATTACTAATAGGTAAAATGCTCTGTCAATACATTTGATTCAAAGAAAAAATTCGCCAACTTGCTTTAAAATATAATGTTGTTTAAGGTGCCCCAATCCCCAAAATATTTTTGCAGTAAAATGAATCTTTGCACCTGTTCAAAACGCATTGTGGCCATTTTTTCCTTCTTCTAACAAATCGTACCATTTTATAGGCTTCAAAACTTGCAAAAACCAAGCATCTTTTGTTCACGACTTAGACAGAAGGGGAGTGGGTCTATTCCTGAATTGACGTAACAAACTGATTTACATTGCATTAAATCTTTGTAAACATGCATGCAATGTGGATTGTGACGTCTAATCAGGAATAGACCCATTCCCCTTCTGACTTGATCATGAACAAAAGATGCTTTGTTTTTCACAAGTTTTGAAGCCTATAAAATGGCAAGATTTGTTAGAAAAAGGAAAAAAATAGCCACAATGTGTTTCAAACAGGTGCAAAGGTTCATTTTAGCGAAAAAAAAAAAACATTTCGGGGATATGGCACTTCAAAGTGATTACAGTTAGGATCTAGGTAAAGAATTTAACCATTTTATTGTCCAGTCATCTTTTTATTGTAGTTTGCTTTTTCTTCACCTTACACTGTCCTTTAATATGGTTTCAAATCTGTTTCTAATATGATCATGTTATCAAAAAAGCACTTTTGCCATTTTTTGGTGGCCACTATCATCAGAACGGTTTCTATTGGATTACAGAAAAATGCAACAGTGTGACTCTTTAGAGAAGCTAAGTTCTATTGAGGGGCTGTCCACCTACTCTGGCTATTGTTTTTAATGACAATAGTTAAATTTGTTGCAACTTGAAGATGTGTGCTTTATAGAAATTTAATGTTATTCCTCTCAGCAAATGAATACAATAGCTGTTTTAACAATAACCTTCTCACAAGACCACTTTTCTGGCACTGGTGACATCAGGGTAATGCCTGGCTAAGTAAGAGTAACCCCACAGAGATATTGTAATGGTAGAGTAAAGCAAAAGACAAACCTACTCTTGCATCAATGAGCCTTGAGAACCAGCGTTTCATAAGTTTATGTTTTGAGACTGCCTAAAATAAGTATAAAAATAATTAACCTATAATAAATCTCTAATCATTATTATTATTAGGGATTATTAGAGGACACTAATTTGAAATAATTATATTTGGGGATGTAAGCAAGAGTTTTAGCCATATGTTTTGTGACCAGTGAAAACAAAATGACATGATGTTCTCAAAAACATATCCTGTTAGACAGAACACTCACAAATCACACCAAATCATTATTATTATTAAAGATTTATTAAAGACAGTAATTAGAAATTATATTTGGGAATGTAAGCAAGAGTCTTAGCCTTATGTTTTGTGACCACCTCCACTGAAAACAAGATGACATGGTGTTCTCAAAAACATACTGTGTTCAACAGAACACTCACAAATCACACCCTTCCACTGAACCAAAAGAAAGGGAGTAATTCAAAGTCCAATTGTAAGATAGTGAGAAAATCAATTTGGTTTCCTTGTGAGCAGTAGCATACAGGCAGTCTCCTGATCTGCAAATCCCAGTAACCATGCCGTTTATCATACTAGCTGTTTTTCTTATAGTTGGTGATCAATAATTGAATGCTGATGATCATCCCCTTGTTTTTTAGCACATGGATTTTATGGATTCACAAGGTATTGGGATGGTGGGTCAGAAATGTCAAGGATAACAAGTAACAAAAGAAATATTGGAGTCAATAGTAACCTTCGATTTCCCATGTAATTAAAGATTGTCTTGAAGTTTCATTCCATTGTTTTATCCATGAGTTCACTATTGAGTACCTTTGATTTTAGAAAGAAATAAGAAAATTCCATTGAAGAAGAGCTTAAGCTTACCTGAGCTAATTCCAATGCAACAGGTTGCTGGGGAGGGTGGTCCTTGAGAAAAGGAGACATTGAACAGTAGTGGTATATTATTATTGCTGACGTCATTTTATTCAAACACTTTTGAAGTATGCACCATGTGTGATTCATTGAACCAGATGTCAAGTTTCTTGGCCCAGACCCTTAACTAGAAATTGAATGTGAATTATAGTTTCATAGTATGAAATAGTTAACCAGTCCCTCGGGGGATGATGGAATATGCAATGTCTCAGTTCTCTGTCAGTTTTCCAAATAGCATTTTACCTTATAAATGTCATCCAGTGAATCCCTCCAGAACTGCAATCGCATCTTTCCTATGTTTGGATCGTTAACAGAATCTTGAACCTATCATCAGGATAAAGTAGAATAGAGTAAGGAGATTGGTCAACGTGATACATATTGCTATTATCATCATCATTGATTTACCACCATTATCGTCCTCATCATCATCATCGATAATCCACAATGCTTCACATCTATGCTACTAAGTTAGTAACAAGTGGGGTTAGATTCCCTCATAGGAGTGCCTGCCTGCAATGCGAAATGCATTCTACGAAAAGGATCTCAGATA
>BLAZ01000514.1:709816-712316 GCA_014633955.1 Acropora tenuis
GTTACATTAATAAGCAACAAATTGATCTGCCTGTGGGTCAAAGCTGAAGGAAAACTATCATTTCATAATAATACACAAACCTTGTCCTTTTCAAGTGGCTCATTGTTAATTTCAACACTATTTTTAATTATCCTGGAGCCAGAAACTTGCTCAGGATTGAATGAAAATCTCATTCCTGCAACCTAGATGCAACAAAAAATTATTGATGATCAGGCATTACCTTTAATAGTTTGACACTTAGAAGCAAATAAGCATCTTGCCATTAAAGATCTAGATTTAATAAAAGCATTAAAATTGATATAAAACTCCCCCTGGTGAATAACAGATCCCAAAATGTCATGACCAAATCCACTGTCAACCCACTAGCCTTGACTGAGACAAACACAGTACAAGTAAGCCAGAGATTGGTTGGTGGCCAAGGTCTCAAGGGGGTATCAACATGTATTCAATTTAAAGTCACTAGAAACACACACTGGAGTATGGTTGGCACAAAGGGAATAAACAATCCCCCTCTAATACCTGACTACAATCATTGTAATTATATGAGTGGAGTTTTAGACAACCTTAACCAGACTTCTGGTGTTTCTCCCAGTATTCCAGTCTCCTCCCTCATCAATATCAACTTGTGTTTGAGGTGAGGGCTGTGCTAAGTTTTATAATTCCCTGGGTTATGGTAATCTATCACCCTTTCTCAATGAATCACGTTCAGGCTTTATAAATAAATGAAGTTCCTCTAAATACAGTATGCTTTAACACAGACATAATTTATACACTGTGCACATACATACCTGTGGGAACCTTCCCTCAAGTTTGGGCCACTGGCTTACTCCATTTTCTAAGGCCTCTAAAATTTGATCACCTATGAAACATTTTTTGTTAACTATTTAAAAGAAATGTAAAATACATGCACAAGCTGCATGTGAATTAATAAAAATAAATTATTAGTAAAACGAACATTTGGTTTTATCAAGCAAGTTGATAAAGGTCAAATTACCATCGTAACAGATTAGGAAAGCTGATGCTCGGGCCTTAGCACTTTGTCATTCGCTCTGATGAAGGGCTAACACCCAAAACATCAGCTTTCCTAATCTTTCACAATGGTAACCTTTATCAGCTCACCTAATAAAACACGATTTTCGTTTCACTCTCCCACCGACGCCACACCAAAGTTTATTTTTATCAAATGAATTTTTTTTACTAAAGAGCTTAGAGAGGGTAACATCAAGTTTTTGTGATATTCTAAACTCACCTGTGAGTTCCAATACTACCAGAATATCTGGCATAGGAAGGATGGCTGAAAGATCCTAACAAGGTAAGGATTGAAATTAAATTTATCCAACCATCCCAACAGGTATCTTAATAATAATAATTATAATAATCATAACTACATCAAAATTCTCAAATTCTAACTACAGTATATATCTCATAACTACATCAAAATTCTCAAATAATAATTATAACAATCATAACTACATCAAAATTCTCAAATATGATTGGTCATCAGCAGCCCTGATTTGAGCCGTAATTGTACAGTTGCACACGTCATGCGCTTGTAATTATACAGTTGTACGCGTTATGCCTGAGTAATTGGACAGTACGCGTCATCAAGCTCCGCTAGTTGCACTTTAATGGGTTCTTTTTCAGCATCTAGCTCAGAAGTTGAATATATCAGCTTGTCATATTCTTCTCGAATTTTGTTATAGTTATGATTAATTAGTAATCAGACTTTGTGTCGTACAATTCAGAGAGTAATTGTGCTCGTAATTTCAAATCGGCCTTGTGCAATTTTGAAATTACTTGCCCGATTACTTCCTGAATTGTACTCCACTTGGTCCAATAATTATTACTATTACTAATAGCAAAGTATTTGTAAGTGCATTTAAAATTCTCAAACTGAATGCGCTTACAGTATATAATATTATGTAACGAAAAATAAGTAAGTAAAATCATACAACTATCTAAGGGTTAAAATAATCGCAAAAAAGAAACGTTTTAAGTTTCTTTTAAAAAATAGATACAGTCTTACACTTTTTTAAAGACTTAGGCAGACTGTTCCATAGTTTCGGGGTGCAATAAGAGAAAGCTCTTTGACCATAAGTGGCTGTCCTGATGTTCGAACTTGTAAAACCAATTGGTCAGATGAACGTAAAGAACGAACTGGTTTATAAGAACTAATAAGTGAAGTAAATTAAACTAGGACAGAAGCTAAAGATAGTGTCAAGATGGGGTAGGGGATAACAGGGGGAATAAACTGGGATCAAGCACTGCATTACTATTTTACTGTTGTTAGCTTTCAGTTGCCTGGCCTTTGAATGAAACTGAGACTGGAGTTGACCTCGTTTTGATAGAAACCTCACTGCTTTTCTTACATAAGTTCTCCATAATATAATAAGCATGAGAATGGCATCATTAACACTTTCATTCTAGGGCCAGGCAACTGAGCAACAGCAACTGTGAAATCGTCTATTTTTATTATTTCAAAACTAATTCAGGACTGATT
>BLAZ01000514.1:714816-717180 GCA_014633955.1 Acropora tenuis
GAAGGCACTGTACTGTTACCAATAGTCGATTATTAATTTAGTTCAGTTTATTTCAGTTTCTTATTTCATTACTCAAGAAACGATTTCTGATATAAGTCCCATCTTTGTGTCTTGAAATTAACTTAACAGTATTTTGATTTGCATTGTCATACACCCTTTGAACTTGTTCCATTGATTTCAGTGCATACAAGGATAATCAGTAAGATGTTTTGTATTTGTTTTCCCTTTCCATTTATTAAAGATCATTTAGATGTCACATCTTCGGTTATCTGTGATTTTGTTTCATTCTGGTCATGTTACACATGCTTTAGCCTTCACCCCATGGGGCTTTGTTTTTTGTTGTTTGTATTTTAGTTTGAGTTTAAGTCCTGCTAAATCTAAGGAATGAAACCTTGAATTGACCTGGTTTGTCGTAGCTTATTAGTATCAAACAACTCATTATCCTGGTACATACTTGGACCACGGAATATTTATTGTTTGATTGACCTTTGAACGCTGCAAAACCGAGTTGCGATCACCAGGAGCTACATGTACAAAGAGAATAATAAAACATGTTAACAAAATTTACCAAGATTGGTTTCTCTTGTCCTCATGCTAGAGAATCTTCCATCAAGTTCAACTTCCAATTCACCAATAGTTTCTTCCATCATGACATTCAATAACCCTATAAAAATGATAAAAATAACTACATTGAACTTTCTGTGAATGATCCTCTTCTTAAGTAGTAGCAAGAGAAGGACCCAAATAACTCAGACCTGAACGAGGTTTGAGTGCCCATTCAGACCTGAAGTCTTCAGGCCTTCCTCTTTTATACTACTACTTACATAGCACTGAAAACTTGCTACAACATGCAGCTCAAATACATGAATTTCAATTGTATTCACATCATTTATATACATAGATTACTACATTGTATATGCTGTGGTTTAAATTTATTTTTGGTGCAAAATTTTTTAAACCGGTTCAATTTTTATGTTCTTTTGTCATGTATTCATTATCATAATCTAGAACAATGGCAAATAAAATTGAAACCAGTCCAAAAAACATTAAAACAAGGATAAATTATTTAAACCACAACAAATACCTTGAAATATTATTATCTATTGAAACTATTCCACTTTCTAAATCAAATAGTTGGTGTTTTACACGAATCCTTGTGGCTGCCAGCTGATCATAGCGGATCCACTAAATTCGGAGGTTCTCAAGAACGGCCAGGCGTCTATGCCCTTGCTGCTTAGGTATGTTATAGCACTTGTTTTTGTCACTCTGTAGTGCTTGGGATTTGTTTGGGGATACCCGCAGCTTCCCATGGCCCCTCCCTTGGTGTACAGGTAATTCCTCTCTCAAAGCACTTTGGAGTTAAAAAGCATCTCATAAATTAAGCATGTCACTTGGGTCCCTCCCATGTTGATCAACATGGGAGGGACCCAAGTGACATATCTCTAAGATTCAAGATCTTAAGGAAGTGCCAGAGCAAACTTGAATGCTTAATTTATGAGATGCTTTTTTTTAAAAGAACTTTAAAAGCCAACCTTGAACACGCAGTCTGACGCCATCCGCGCAAAGTTATTTTTATAGCACGAAATATTTTACATATTCTTTTGTAAAAGTTTTTGTCTTATAATTATCCAGCTTTTTTTTAGTTTTTATCACTTACCTTTTGTAACACATAATTTTATCGCTTTTCATATTCTCATGTGGGATTTTACTTCTTATATATGCAAAGTTTTTCATTTTTTTTTAATACTTGAAAATGATCTCTGCGAGATCAAACATCGTAGAATTTTATCGCTGGGTTTTTATCTGAAAATGTGTTTCGAAGAAACTACTTATTACAATAAAACAACTCACCAACAAACTTATCAACTGTCAATTTAACTGTTGGGTCTTCTGGAATATCACTTGTAATTTCAATCCTTTGTACATCTAAACAAAACTTATTATCACTGGTGAATGACACAGTAATACAGCTGAACTCTCTGAAGTCCGTTCCACTCTTAACAACTTGAACACCATTAATCTGAAAACATTAGAGCAACATTGTTTCAGATGTAATTTCATAAGCTTCAATGAGCAGGCAATGTGACCACAAAAACAACCTGGCCACTAGTTAGATGGTTACTTTGAACCTTCCAGATGATAAATTCATTACACCTAGGCATCGCAGAGGTCAGGCTTCAAATCCCCATTCAGGCCTGAAATTTTCAGATCTTTTCTCAATACTGCTTCAGTAATAAAAACCACGAGGATCATTCATCATCATTTCAATCTGCAGTTCTAACACATGAGGGAGCATTCATTTTTTAGACTGGGGGTTGGGCCGGAGGAATCCCTATGAGCATGAATGTAAAATCTGTCAGCCCT
>BLAZ01000514.1:829307-836807 GCA_014633955.1 Acropora tenuis
CCCCCCCCCCCCCCCAAAGAAAACTTGGGCAACTTAGATATTTTTGGGCTTTAAGAGAAATTTGGGCAAAGCCAATTTTTCAAAGAAGTTTGCATGAGTGTGCATATTGTTTTTTTTGACTTAGAGAGGTATTTTCTGTTTCAAACTGAAGTCAGCTCGGTAAAGCTAGTTAAATTCACAAGAGACAGTGGTTGCCTAGCACGTGATGAGTTTCTTGTTATTTTTAAAGGGATGACATCCTGATGTATATGTAGGTATTTGCAATAATTATTATTTATTGTGTTATTGTTGGGCTAGGTATTACACTGCACTACGTAGTTTATGTGGGGTATTTTCAGTCTTGAGCTAATTATAGTCAATTTTAACATAACTTTCCAGAATATCATGTTGTGCAGACCAATCAATTAATGGGTTGCACAGGTTTAAAACTTACCTCTGCAGCACCATGGGGCAACAACGTGTCAGTCACATCAGACTAATTGGCATTGAAAGGGAATATGCCAACTCTGGTCAACAATGATTAGATCATACCATAGATATCTTTGGCCGTTGAAATGGCAGAGACAGCTGTTTTAACCTGTTTTATGAGCTAACAGGATAGATTCATATTTAAGAATACTTCCACTTCATATGTAAGGCTATGTTAGTGCATCATATGGTTTCTTTTCAACTACCTTGCAAAAATTTGGGCAACTTGCTAGAATTTTTGGGCAAATTATTCACTGACCCCGGTGACAAAAAATTGCCCATGTGCCTATGGGTGTAAGAAGCTGAACAAAAAACGGTTTTCCTGGACCTGCACTTGCTCTTTAGGTTTAAGTGCCTCTTAATATTGACACTGTTGGGAATTTTAATGATTTTATAATGTCATTAAGTTATTAAGTATTGTTTGTTGTGAGTTTCTGAATCATAATATTTTCTGCATGTAGTCTTCTTTTACACATTTTGTTCCGATAACTTTAGTGCATATCTTTAGCTCTCTCCATTCAGATGTGGGAAGAGAGGTTAAGGCTTACCAATATAGCAAAATAAATATCCTTCTCAATCAGTATTCAAATTTATCGTAATCTCATTTTATTGTCAGGTGTGTCTAGCAACTCATCAGTGGATCTTCAATGCAGTTCTAAACCACCATCTTCCTCCAGCATTCTGTATTCGCCATGATGTTGATGCTCTTCTCTGGCAGCCCATGGCCCAAGCTAAAAGTGAGGCTAATGATTATTGGACACACGTGGGCACTTTCAATGCACTTGGTTATGTTCAAGCAGCCAAACGAGATCGAAAGTTCTCTACTTGTGCGCCAAACATGTCCTTTGCTACATTGTGTGATTGTACAAGGCATGTCTATGTTTACCAACAGCCTGAAAAAGGGGTTAGACATGCCACCCAATATGTTGTGACACTAGGTGAATCAGAAAATGAAATTCTGGGACTTCAGGCTTCAAATGCCAGAGTGTTTGTCCTGACAAAACAAAGTTTGCATGTTGTAAACATGAAGTAAAGGCAAAAGCCTACTTGATGAAGCAGAGAAGGCAAAGTCTCAGTTTTGTCTAAATGGGACACTGTGGTACTTGGCAAAATTTAGTATGCATGTGCATACATTTCCGTATAGACACAGTATGCAATTTCCCTTTTGGGTAACAGCTTGTTGCAACAACATCAACATCAATGAGTAGAAGAAACAGAACAGCATTTCACTGTCTTAAATAATAATAATGTGGGATAATATAATCTCATTTTATTTCTAACAGAATAAAAAGTTGTTTTACCAAACCAACATATTATGTTGTTATGCAAATGTAATGCTACTGTATCACCATTAAACAAAGAAACTGCCACCTCCTATGTGTAGTGAAAGCTATGTTTAACTAAGTATCCCACACTAATAGGACCACAATACTTATAGCAATTATTTATTAATAAATTATTCTTGTGCAAGCTGTTTTATAAAATAATATGGCTTCCAAAGAACTTACATCTTTTCCAGCAGGCATACTGATTATTAAGTTGGAGAAACTTATTGCAGCCACAATTTTCTTCCTTAAGGTTACCCTGATGTCTAGGCAAAAAGACTCTTACAATCTTTCTTGCTATCAATTCAGCTTTTGTGAGGAAAATAGTAATGGGCTCTAAGAGAACTGACTATAATAATTATTATTGTTAAATAACAATACAAGAAAAATAGAACATGACTCCTCTACATTAATTTTGTTGAACAATCTAGAAAGTTGAGGTATTTGACTATCTCTTATTAAATGTTAAAGTTTGAAGTACAAATTAAGTACTTTAATTGCTTCTTGTCTGCTGTTACCACAGAAGTGAATAGTGCTTTTGTCTGCACTAATTGAATACAGCTGAGATGTTTGCAAGATCTATATTCACCTATGAGCAGCCAAATGGAAATAAAATGACCTCATACAGTTCTCATGCTGGCTATTCAGCTTGTGTGGTATAGTTGAATCTACTATGATACAAGTTACACTATTCTTCACCTCTGTGGCAGTAAAAGCAATAATAATAATTATTATTGCTTTACATGTGAACATGAATATAAATAATTATTGATATTCATGTTCACATGTAACTTAATTATTATTGTAATCATTTCCACTTAAATTCACTAATAATTTAAAGCACACCCCATACTTAGAATGCTCACTAATTAGGAATGAATGAAAGTGGCAGTTTAACTGACTTTGAAGGGTAAGCCAGTCATCAAAGCTTCAGTAAATTGTGGCCCATTTGCTAAAAAAATTGACAATCAATGCACCGTAATTTATCTACCTGCATGACCCAAAAGAAAAAATATAAACACTTATCACTCAACATATGATTTTAACATCTATAACAGTTAAACTCAATTAATTTCATTTTGGGGTATTTTATTTCCCAATTCAATCAGTAACTGAAATACCTCAAAATGAAATCAATTAAGTTTATGTCTAGGACTGCCACCACACATTTTCCAACAATAATTATTGCCCTTATTCTTCTCCTCAGGCCAACATAAACAGATGCTATAATCAAAGCCCAAAAAATAACCTTCATTCTGAGTCTTTTGGTTAGAGATAGTTGAGTTGAGTGATTAGCTGAACAATCACGAAGTATTATTTTTCTTCACATTTTACAATAGTTTATTTTTTTCAGTTATTAGTACACTGGAAATACAGCATTTACCAAAGGTTTTTCACACCCATTTAGAGGGGTGTGAATGCATTTCTAGTCAGACATTTTTGTCCTTTGTCTGAACTTGTACAAGTCTTGGTTGGTTGACATACTCATTACCAAAGTACAACACA
Source organism: Acropora tenuis (assembly GCA_014633955.1). Classification (NCBI taxonomy): domain Eukaryota; kingdom Metazoa; phylum Cnidaria; class Anthozoa; order Scleractinia; family Acroporidae; genus Acropora; species Acropora tenuis. The sequence continues at coordinate 832,607 of BLAZ01000514.1, forward strand.
ATGTACAGGGTCACCAAGACAGCAGCTCCCCAGAATAACACATAAAGGAACTGCACAAAATAATCAGCTGCAAACAGAGGGAATGACAAACATTGTAAAAATAAAGTGGTAACACTAGAAGTCAGCCCATTTTGTCCATTGCACCCATTTCAATAACACTATTAATAATTATTAGTAACCAAGTTAGAGGGCTCTTTTAACAACATATCAGCTATGGCTTGCATTTTTACACAATAATTATTTACAAAAAGGCTTTAAAATTCAAGTAGAAAACTGTGACATGGACCAGGGGAGGATAAGAAGTTAATTAGGACTCTTATCCTAAAATGAGGGAATACCCCATTAAATTCAACATGATATTATTGCAGAGCAAGCCAGCAAACTTGATTAACACCTTGATGACATTAGATTACCCAGGTGAGTGAAGTCCTAAGCTGGACTGCTGTTATAAACTCACAATTTGACAACCTGAATTGAAATCATCTTCAAAGTCAGGTGACGCGAACATTCTGCTGAGGTTGTCAAAATATCAAAACTATATTTTGTGTAACTAACATTTCTTCCAGGGTTTCACTCAGTGAGATAATCAGGATCCATCAATGCATCTCATTCTTGGAAGAAAATTATTTTTTGCAAACATTGTATGAAGAGACATAACACATTTCTTACCCTGACATTTTCAAGATATTCCATCACTGTTACACTAGAATTTGTGTAGGTGGCAGATGGAGCACAACCCCGAGAGTAAAGGGTGTGGGAGGTGTATAGCAGGCAGGAGAGAAGAGAAAAAAGAGAACAGGAACTGGAACCCTGAAAGGGAACACAGCCGTTTTTTCAAAATACACCAAAGAAAAAAATCGTTTGAGCCAAACAATTCAATGCATTAGAACTAAAATTCTTTTTAATTATAATTCAGTCATAGTAACTGTTATGATTTTAGTGCACAAGTTATCTTTTAAAGTGTACTTTAATAAAAAGGTCCAAAACATTCTAGGGAATTTGAGAAATCCATGAAATGAAAAAGAGAAAGATTGATGGAATAATGCCTTTATAGGATGCCCAATTTCTTGTTTTCTTCTTGCGTAACTAAATTAGCTAACTTGTAGCTTATAGGAAGAGAGAATTCCACAGTTTTTGTCTCCCTTCACCTGCAAAGTCACAGACATGATTCCAAATTTTGCAATATTATGGATACATTTTATAATTTTCTTTACTTAAAATATTTGTTTTATTGTATCCTCCTCTTTCCGCACACCTTTGTGCTAGCTACATTTTCTCTCAAGGAAAGTAAGCGAAGTGGAGAGACAATTTGGGTTCTTGTTTATTGCTGTGATACTTCATTTCAAGAAATGAGTGGGTACCATGAAACTTCATTAGAGATTTAACAATAAACATGTGGTAACACTTACTTGAGGGAATTAATGCACTTATAATAACCACGGAGAATCCCAGGAACAACATTAGTGGAAGCTAAACAAAAAATTGCAAATACATTAATTATCATCACAACCAGTCATTAATTTTGTAGGAGTGTTGTTGTTTTATGAAGACCAGCAGCCAGCTGATTTCTCTAGCTGAACAAGACATTTTTGCAGTCTCAGATTTTACCACAAGACCAAACTGAATGGAATTTATTGGGATGTCACTGTTCGAAAAAACTTGATTTTTCAGACAGGGGCCACGCTTTTTTCCTAACCGCGTCCCTCTATTTGTACAATGATAATATGTGCAGAGAATATAAAATAAAGGTTTTTTTTAACCAATGACTGAAAATCTCATGCTACTGATGTCAGAATCAAAAGACAATAAAAGAATACAGATGAATGTAAAAAAATACTGAAATAGTTTGCTATTCGACCTACCATCTGACTGAGATGGATGCAACCTTCCTTAAGGTAGCAGCTAGCTGATCTGAGCATTTTGTTATTAATTAGCATGATTGTTATCAATTTATTCTTCTGTTAGCTTGAGTTAAAACTATGGAATTAGCTAGGTGTTCAGTAATAAATTCAGTAATAGTGAACATTGACTCCCATTGTCGGCTGCCAATGGCTGGCCAACAATATTGCTTGGAAACAGTTCTTCACTTTTACCCAAAATTTAAAGTGCCAATGCCAAAATTTTAAAGAATATGACCTCACTTTGTATGAGCTTTTTTAAATGTGGTACAGTAGATGTGGTGTATTTCTTAAAGAGCTTCTCATAACATTCATTATTGAAGAAGAGAAACAAGAGAGTACAAATTGACTTACAAATATGAATCTCCAATCCCTTTGAGTTTCCAAAGGTGATGGTTTAGAGATTCCTTCATTGGGATCCACCACATAATTACCCAAGAACAAATCAATGGCATCCTACAAAAACAGCAATAGAATACAAAAGTATTATAATCATTGCAGTTAATGAGTGTTACTTAATATGCAGTGCCCTACAAAATTCAGACCTGAACAAGATTTGAACCTGACTTCTGTGATAGTCTGGTTCAGTGCAGTGCTTTACCAGTTGAGCTATCAGGCCAACTGTGAGCTGGTCATTGTGTGCTACTCAACAGAAAGATAAGCAAACTGTTCTGCTTACTAACAAATGCACGTCACAAGTGCATGATTTTGACATCATTGAACAATGCATATAATGCAGAAGCATTAATCAAACACTGTTACATACTTACTTGTCTAAATCCATCTGCAAAATTGTTCTTAAAATACCGAATGACTGAAGTAATACCATCCTTTATAGGTCCAAAAGTTGATCGCTTTCCTGTCCTGTTGACAGCAAAAAAAAAAATAAGACTCTTTGCAATGTGTTTGTCTTTTTTATGTTATTCAATGAAATAGGACCATCATAAGGTTTTGACACTAAGACTGATCTTGTACCTTGTGAAATCTGTTTTTAGAGCCCCTGTTCCAGCATACTGCAAGGAACATGCATCAGCATTGTCTGCCCACACTGTGACAAAATAAATTAATGTAAAATTAATGAAAGCATTACTTTGTAACTCACTGATAATAATAATTATTAATAGTATAACTATTATACCCACTTAGTGACCTTGATCTTTCAAGAAATCTGATTGGGTTGCTACCCCCGAGTAGTTGAGCATTATTCATCAATTCAAGAGTGAGTAATGCAATCATGATCGAAACAAAACAAAATTTGCCAGCATAAAGTCGCATTTTGGAGTGTGAATTAAAGTCACTTTAAATGTTTTTCTTCTGCAAGTGTTGAGATCAAGAGTTGTTGACATCATTTAGAGTATATCTACTAAAGCAATAACATTATTATTCCTTTCAATCTTGGTGAACAGTGGCAGAATATTCTGATACTATTCACCTCTATTTCAAAGAATAATAATAATTATTGTCTAATTAACAGTTATTCTTCGAGGACACGCCGGAAATGAGCTGATATATATAACCAACGAGGCCGTAGGCCTCGTTGGTTATTATCAGCTCATATCCGGCAAGTCCGAGAAGAATAACTGTTTTAGTAAATTTTCAAGCATTAATTCTCAATAATTGATTTCATCGGGTGAAACCTCCACAAATCGTGACATTTTCTTTACCGACGACGCCGTAAAAACTTTTTTTCCGACCAGCCCAAGAAATTCGTCAGTTTTTCCTTATTTGGTCAAACGTAACGATAGCTCATATGATGGGCTTAGGGAACCAATCAGAAAGCTGGAAAATCATTATCATGAGCTAAAAATTTACTAATGATTGTTATTACTTCCAACCAGTCAAAATAATCCTTCCCTTGAGAAATATGGGACTTACATACAAATCCCTTTGCCATACAAAGCCAGAACACCTGTTGCCTAACTAGATGTAATGGTGTGACTTGAAATTAATAAATGAAATAATACTATTGTGCTCTGTCATTTTGATGATGGAGGCAAAAAATGGTTAGGAAGAAATCTAAGCCACAAGAAAACCAAAACAAAACATTTAAAGGCATTGATAAACCCCAACTTGCATTCACAGGCATTGTCAGGGGAGGAGTTTCTCCCTGTTGTTTCAGTGTAATACCTGAAGAGTAGTTATTTGCTTTTCTGAATTTTTGTTGGTTTAACTATATGATAATATAAAATTCCTTAAAAAAACATACCATTTTTGAACACTTTTTCCATCTCAGTGTAATCTTCTATTCTTTCCCCTGTGCTAAGCATGCCATATTCCTGCAAGTTGTAAATTCAACATCAATT